>CAJQZM010034171.1:0-15891 GCA_907164665.1 Colias nastes
GGTATGGCGGGCTGTAAGTCACACCGGAAAAGTATGGCATGACACTACCGCCTACTTCTTTTTTATGGGCTGTCGGTAAATTCTAAAATTTTTGTGTTACAAATCGTTTGACTTTCGCTATTTTTCCGACGAGTTCGACTAACGCCCACGCGACTAAGCCGCCGGTACCAGTGTTCACACCATCGTTTTTCTTTTTGTCATTGCGTACTAAGACCCCTGTAGAACCGCCATCCTGTTACAAATGACTCGAAATTTTGTGTCAATATCTCCCGGTCTATACGTAATAATTATAATTTTTGAATTTTATGTTCTAACGATACCAAACGTCTGCACGTGGCACCTGCGGACAGCGTAAACTGGTTTATTCTGGTTTTGTGCGTGTTTCCACTTTCCACTATCAAGTGACGATTTATTTATTTGTTTTGTTTCGTAATTATTATGGTCAAATATTAATTATGAAACAAATTATTATGGACACGATATTTTATTGTTTCACGGTAGTCGCCTTGTCGTTTGCTCAAGGACGTGAAATTGAATGATATATTTTTTTTATAAAGTCAAAACCATTTTCTTTCAAATAAAAACTTGTTTTTATTGAAAACAAAAGTGTTGCTAGGAATAAGTATAAAATTAAATAGTAATGTTAGGATATCGAAACATTTTTGTATAGGCCAGAACGATATAGTGGAAACGCGCTCTAAGATCTGAGTAATATACACACCACTACATATGCAAAAATTTCTCCAAGCTAATTTACCTGTAACATCCTGCAAGTGAGAATCGATTAATAAAAATCGACAATCGAAAAACAAAATTTTGTTCATCTGTATGTAATATAATAATCTATACTTATATACTAATATTATAAAGCTGAAGAGTGTGTTTGTTTGTTTCAACGCGCTAATCTCAGGAACTACTGGTACGATTTGAATTCTTTCGGTGTTAGATAGCCCATTTATCGAGGAAGGCTATAGGCTATATATCATCTCGCTAAGACCAACAGGGGCGGAGCACTACGGGTAAAACCGCGGAGCGTAGCTAGTTGTAAATAAAACATGCTATAAGCAGGAATTTCCGCGATGTAACTATAAATGACTTACAGATTTAGTGAGAAATACTTTTTCCTTATTTACGGAACATTGACGTTTCCTAATTGTATTGTTTCTGAAGTTAAATCGCTTTTGTAGTGAAATTTTATATTGAATCTTTCTTGGTATTTATTTTGTAATGCCATTCAATATTACTGTGTTACTTTACAATGGAAAAGCTTGTTTTTAATCGGTTTTTTGATGAATAATACTTGTAATATTGGTAATAATTAGTGTTGTAATTATATTTAAGTTAGAAGTCACATTAATTTATCTAATAGATTTTACTTACATAGTTGAAGTTTTGTATTTGTGAATCTATTAAAAACAGCACAGCACTTCACAACCACGGTCTTCTTTGGTTGAAATTGGCTTGACATTCTGCTGCATTTCTCAATAAATAATAATCAAGAAAAAGCTATTATTTTTTTACTTCAAGTAATTTTTATATACAAGAAAACTTTATTGTACAAAATAGACAGAACAAAGTAAAGGAACAACATAAAAAGGGATCATTTGTGGAAGAGGCGACCTTATTGCTGAACAGCAATCTCTACCAGGCAACCTTGTAGAAAAGGAAATGTATGAAGTTCATGCGATAGAATAAATGAATTTATATACCTAATTCAATTATTCAAATGCACTTAACAAAATACGTTATTTTAATACTTTCAAAAGCACTATAAAAGATGAGTTTAACAATAAAATGAAAAATGTCAATAGCACAGCGTTGCGCTCAGATTTTAATTTCCTCCGTATTTCCGTACGTTGTTTTCCCTCTGTATATCGATATTTATCTACCATTCGATTATAGAAAATATTGAAATAAAATGACAGTAAGATGACGCTTTTCTTCTTGCAAGTGCAATGATTTATTCATGCTTGGCTAGCGTTGTATCTTTGCAGTTTAAGTAAGACAGACCAAGATTATACACATATACGTATATACATATACACTCTAGCTATAAATGAAAATGAATTTTGTAGGAAATGAAAATGAAAATGAAAATAAATTTTGTATGAAATGAAAATAAATTTTGTAGGAAATGAAAATAAGTTTGGGTGCGGTTTAATGAATAATCCTTCAGCAATTTGAGAGGTGTTCCCCGAATGCCTACACGTTCTTATTTGTGAACTCTGCTGGACATGATTCTGGCACAAATGGTATTTATTTTACTGAGTGTTCTGGAGATAGAACTGTCTGGTAGTAATTGGTACAATTCCTCAGAGCATTCCCCATAGCATACGAAACAAACAGTTACATATCTTCGTAACAAACGTCCTCATTCATAATCATTAATCACATACTATTATCACTACATACCACATAGTATAAAACGATTTCGCTGCTTGTTCGCCCTATAAATTACGCAAAGGATTTCGATGTGGTTTTTATATAGGATAGTATTGATTTTTTTGGTTTTATGGCATTCAAATTAACAATAGCTTAACAATTAATATAAATTTTTAAAGAATGGAAAAAATTCATCACTCAGCGGGATTCGAACCCGCGTCTTCCGCCAATCCAGGGTGACGCCTTGACCTACTCTGCCAACCATTATCCCGCCAGAGCAATCACCACATCCCATGCCATCTATGGAGATAATAATTAACAACTGTCTATAAAACCAAAATATCAAAAATATTGTAATCATTGAAATAATGTTTCATAATTATTTATCGAGATAGTTATTAATATAATATTATTATATAGGAGAGTATAGGAGATATACATATAATTTTATTAGGTTTTAGAAAAAGCGGGCGAAGCCGCGGGCGGAAAGCTAGCTAAAAAATAAACTTATAATATTATTAAGTGCGACCCACCCAAAACGATCGCATAATTTTTTCGTAAAAATATACATTTTTAAAAAGTTTCCACGTCCAATCCCCTCCGATAACAGCTTTTGTAATTAAAACTGTTTTCGCCGCCATTTTGTGATGTGTCAATAGAATCGAGGTAATGAAAAGTTTCCTGTGATTTTTGGCGGGAATTAAATTGTTTACTTGCGTTTTAATATGTACCTATGCGTTATTTGTGTGGTTTTGTGCGGCTTGATTAAAAGTAAATAAAAGGAGAGTAATGTGATTTTAATATTCAAGTCAATATGACGTATATATTTACTTTGTAAATACATATTATGTGCTTAATGCTTATTTTTGAAGTGAAACTTCTATAGGCGCGTTGAGAGTAAAATTTAAAGAACACGTCATGGCAATACCGTCATGACATGGAGTAAGGCGAACTCAAACTCAAAACTCAAACATTTATTTATTCAATTTGACTTCTTCTAGAAGCGAGACGTCATTACATATTATAACATTTACCACCGATTCGGAAAGCAGTATCTACGGAGAAGAACCGGCAAGAAACTCCATAGTTGCTCTTTTTTTGTATCTTTTAGCGAAGATTTTGGTATCTTTGAATCTTGCTAAAATAGTTTCAGCTGACACGTGTGCTCAGCAAACACGCTTTTTGTGTGTACGCGTTAATCTCTGAAACGAATGGTTCCAATTTAAAATTTATAGTATGTAATTGTACTTGAAAGCTAATTTATCGATGAAGAATAAAATAATATATTATAGTATACGTATACATATATCTACGGCTGTTTCAGAGACCAAGATGTTAAAGACTGACGTATAACATAACTACTCCAATGCTTTTAAAAAAATAGGTAGCACGCCATAATCCACAAAGATAAATATTTATAAACAGTGCTGAAGAAAATCATACATAAAACATAAAGTCACAGTGTCCTCTCTCATTTATATGTAGATTTCATGTTTTTAAGTCAAAAATGTGAATTTTCGTATGAGGCGAACAAACTATGAGAAAAATAAGAATAAATATAAGTTTCGTAGAAATTTTATCTTTTGTTGTTTTTAAATTAAATTTGGAAAATATATGGTACTTATATGGGCTGGGTAATAACTCAAAAATTCTTTTTCAGTAAAACTATTTCGTAACTCATAAGATAAATATCTATACTAATATTATAAAGAGGAAAGGTTTGTAATTATGTATGTATGGTTTTCACGCATAAACTACTGGACCGATTTCAAAAATTATTTCACCATTAGAAAGCTGCATCTTCACTGAGCAACATAGGCTATATTGCATTTTCAAAAAAAATAGAGAACCTTACAAAAAATGCAATAATGTAACCCAAGGTGTAAAAAATTCCTTAATAAAAATTCTGTCATCGCGTGCGCTGCGGAATCTATTCCTTGAAGTACGAGGATGGTTCTTATGAAAAAAAACGTGAACATGTAGGTACCACGGGCGAAGCCGGGGCGGACCGCTAGTAATTTATAATCAAAAAGGTGTTGAATATTCCCTCCAGAATAAAAGTTATTCCTTCTTACTTAAAATAATTCTACAATTTCCTTTTAAAAACGTAACAATACCTGCAAATGTAAACTCTTATTTATTTCAATTTGAATAAGTAATGTTAATGGAATTGTACTAAGATATCTTTGTAAGGCCAAGACACACGTATCTTATCTTAGATATACACAATGTGTTCTAGCTCTTAAGTAATTGCCACTGTGACCTAAGAGATGTTGCCTTGATAGGTCACAACAGAAATACCTAAATATAGGAAATAAGAAATAGGTAGGTACTTAAATATAGAATACCTATTTTTTATTTGCTTTTAGTTTTAAATGTTAAAAGTATTGTGAAGTTTTAGAAAATTGTCTTTATTTGATTGGATTGTTTGATTTGAGTAGTATCTATTTATGAAAGAAATAAATTTGCCATGATTTTATTAATGTGAAAGGAAATTTGGTCAGTTACATTTTCACAGATAAACTCTTTTATTCCTATTGAAAAAATGTTATAAATTGAAATTGAATTCATTTATTAATTGCTTGAACACGCAGGGAAAAAAATAATTTAGAGATACAACCTGATAGGTGGATGAAGGCTACTTTTTGAAGTGAGAATAAATTTGATTATTTTTTCGACCCAAATATCGACCAATAGAATTGCACCATTCGACGTCACGTGGTACAACCTACATGGTATTATACTGATAATTTTTTGAAAATTTTCTCTGGTCGTTGACGTCAAACTGACAGGTTGAATTCAATTGTGAAATTATTGGCCGACATTTGGGACGGAAAAATAATCCCCCGAATACCACACGAGCTTCAAAATTATCTGGCATTTCCCTCAAGGTTCCCTGCAAACAAATAAAGTCGTCAAGTTTTTCAGGAAAAATCACTCGCGCTTCGCGCTCGTGATTTTTTAACCTTGACTAAAAACTTGACTCCTTCATTTGTTTGCAACGAACCTATCGGAAAATACCCGATAATTTTGAAGCTCTTGTGGTATTATAAGTGAAAAATATTTAAAAATGTATGGATAATGCCATGCGAGTGAATCCGCGGGTAAACAGCTAGTATAAGGTTTTTAGGATAATATAAATAAACATTGCGTGATCAAAGAATATAATATTAATAACTCCAAATAAATATATTAGTTTTGTAATTATCCTGTCATTCGTAATCCAAAGAAAATATGTTACACGTGTAATTATTTTCCTAGTTTATTTCGGTTATTTTGTATGTGTCCTTCTTAATAAAATAACCTTACTAATCTAATTATTTTTATATTATTCCAAAATAATAATTGCGTGTCCTTGCCGGAATAATATTTTTTCAGGAATATATGAACTAATAGCTATAGGAATAATTTATTAGGTTTTAGACAATACAGGCGAAGCCGGGACAAGTGTTAGCATATCAAAATGTGCTCCTAGATGATAACTACTAGTTACAATTTATAATGTACCGCCCCAGTTCCACAGAGCTGCATAGTTAATGAGATTTGTTACAGACAGACAGATCTAGGTCATATTATGCCGTGGAATAGTTACCATCTGGCATGCTGAGTCCGTTTTTTTGAATGCTAAATTCCAATCTCCATTCTCTGATTGACTGGAGTTTCGAGAACTTTGAATATGAACTTGTAAGTTGCAACAGCAGAAATAAAATAAACGATTAATGTATTAAAATGTATTATTATTTATTTTGAGACAGATAAAATAAGCGATTAATACTTATATTCCTTTACGTTGAATTTCAAGCAATTTTGAAAGAATGTGGGTAGTAAATAATATTGTATACAGTAAAATCGAGATTCAAAACCGTTCAATAGGTATTTTTATGAACTCAAGCAGACATAAAAGAAGAACAATTAAATTTACCTACTTGGTAAGTCACACTAATTATAATAAATACAAAATTTGAAAAAAAAAATCTTTTTTGTAGTACATTCCTACGTCATATTTATCATAAACTAGCTGTGCCCTGCGGTTTTACCTGCATAGTTCCGCTCCTTTTGGTCTCGTGATGTTAAATAGCTGATAGATGGGCTATCTTACACCGAAATAATTTTTGTAATCGGACCAGTAGTTCCTGAGTTAGCGCATTCAAGCAAACAAACAAATTATTCAGCTTCATATATAGATTGATGTTAAAAAGCCAAAATTTTCATCGCGCAATATTTTTTCAATACTGCATTTGAACGAGATCATATTAATATTTTATCAAACAAAAACTATATAATCTTTTGTTTAAGCATTATTGAAATAAAACCTTCTTTATTACAGTAAAATTTCATAGGTTGCGTCATGGCAATACCGTCACGTCACGAAGTAAGGCGACGATTTTGGTATTTTGAATCTTTATAGAGAAGTTTCACTTCTGACACGTGTGCTTGGCACACACGCTCTTTTTGTTATTTACTATTATATTCATACATTCTCCAAAGGATACACGTGTAAACCAAGGTTTATCCTCTTGTACCTGTTACATAAATAACTAATATTTTTATTCATTTTGAAAAGCAAAAGCTATTTATTACGAATCTTTAGTGTGTTATGACTTTTAGGGCCGATTTTTCAATCCTTGGTTAAAACTTATTCGTTGAATAACGTATTAAACTACCATTTCAAAAATGTATTCTAATTACCTGTATTTGACAGTGTACAGGTGACATTTTAATATTATCGTGTAATACTTTATTGGACGGATAAGTTTTAACCAACGATTGAAAAATTGGCCCTTAGTAAGTTATTCCTATGTTATAAAGAATATATTATTTTTATTTGTAAAAGCCAGTTGCAATTCCTATACAAAATCAGGGCTTTTTGAAGTGAAATCTCTTTAGGCGCGTTTAGAGTTAAACAAGGTTGCGTCATTGCAATACCGTCACGTCACGGAGTAATGCGACGATTTTGGTATCTTTGAATATTTCCAAGGAAGTTTCACTTCTGACAAGTATGCTCGACACACACGCTCTCTTTTTAACACATTAAATGCCTTCAAAAACTTATTTTTATACCGTTTCAAGAATGTATGTATTTTTAAACCTTTTTTAACTGTTTGCTTTAAAAAGTTTTTTAACTTACTTTTATTATTATATTATCTGTGGTAAAACTATATATTTTGACCCCTTACATAACAGAGACTCTTTCATACATTTTTGCTTGAAAAAGGAATTAAAACAAAAGCTGTCTGTTACAATTCATTCCGCCTGGCTCGAATGTGAGGGTTTGCAAAAATCATGTTGACGCGACCATCGGACCGTTCTCGTTTCTGGAATAATATTTATATAGCGCTTTTTATTAAGCTATTGCATAGTTCTATCGCGGGCCTTGAGCGCGGGGACCGAATCGAGAAATTCCGTAACGAAAAAACCTCACGCTCCCCACTCCGACGGACACGGAGGTGTGGCTTGAAGGCATGCTATGTAATAGCTTTACCGCGGCAGTCCCCGAGTGCCACACGTCTTTTTTTTTAGTACTTACTAGCTGTGCCCCGCGGTTTCACCCACGTGGCTCCGCTTCTCTAGGTTTTAGCATGATGATATATAGCCTATAGCCTTCCTCGATAAATAAGCTATCTAACACCGAAAGGATTTTTCAAATCGGACCAATAGTTCCTGTGATTAGCGCGTTCAAAGAAAGAAACAAAAAAGCTCTTCAGCTTTATAATATTAGTGTAGATATATTGTATTTTTAATGGAGTTATGACGGATGGCCAACATGACATTGTTTTTAGAAGACAGCTAAAGAAATTAAAGTCTTTGTCGGATTTTAAACGCGATTTATTCAGCATAATATTACGTTACGCACACTTTGCAGCGAGCGGTCACAGGGATTGTTTAAATCTGTAATTTCTAAATGTATGATACTCACGTAAAATTTAAAACACAAAACATACTAAAATAGTCTCAATCCAACTCAAAATAATAATATAACCTTTAGAATTCTTTGTTTAAGCTATCACCTGGAGACATCTGCTTATCTGCTTATATGAAACTCTCCTGACTTATTCCGGACAAAAATACTAACGAACTACCATTTAGGAGTTATGGATAAACAAACACAAAAATCTGGATATCACTCACTTATGTGGATTTTAGAAAGTAACCTGTTTAATAACTTATTTAAATAATCATTATTGATGTTCGATATTGACCTACAATTCTATAGTTGACTGACCTTGATTGGTAGTGACCCTGCCTTCCAAGTCAGAGGTCGTGGGTTCGATTTCCACCCGGGGAAAATATTTGTGTGATGAATATCGATGTTTGCTCTGTGTGTGGGTGTTTATTTCTATTATCTCTAAGTATTTATTTAAAATTATATATTATGTATGTTTATCAGCCATTTGGTTTCCATAACACAAGAAAGCTTAGTATCGGATCAGATCGTGTCGTGTGTGAAAAATGTCCTGAAATAAGCATATTTTTTAATTTCCATGCTAAAGGAAGCTTTTACATTTTAATTACAATCGGTTTTAATTATTTCTATAAATAAGTCATTACTTAGAATCGGCACGACGTAACTTAAATCGGGAAAGTTATATTGGACAAAGTTGTAATAAGTTTGTGTCGATGTTATCTTAGCTTAGCTGATATATAGCTTTTAGGTTTGGCAGATAGGAATAATTATAGAATGAATGATAATTATATAATGTTTTAGATTTTTGAAATAAGGATCATTTCACTCAACTTCAACTAATTTAATATAGTTGTTTACAAAAAGAACTGTTTTGAAGGTTTCCAGGAAGAGAGTTGAAGGTTCTGCGGTATTCTAAGGGTAGGAAGGTAGGTAGGTAGGTTTTTTGCAAAAATAAAACTTATCATTGGCAAATAGGGTATGAAAATTTGTTTACTAAAAACGGGTGATGACTGAGAGCGAAACCTTGTAAAGCCTTTCCTTTATATAAAGTTAACATGCTATATTTGATATTTTTGGTTTTATGGCATTCAATTCAATTTCTATTATATTTAAAGATATATAATATAATGTTATACCTATATATTAAACCTCTGCTTATAAAGGATCTGATTTTATACCATACAAAAAGTTACAGTATCATTTTTTATAGTATAGTATCCATTATGTACTTACATATTTTATCGTGATACGTGAAGTGGAACGTAAGACCGTTAGATTAAGAAGATCGAATTTGAGCGAACGTAGTCAGTATATCTATACTAATATTATAAAGCTGAAGAGTTTGTTTGTTTGTTTGAACGCGCTAATCTCAGGAACTACTGGTCCGATTTTAAAAATTATTTCGGTGTTAGATAGCCCATTCATTCAGGAAGGCTATAGGCTATCTTTTATCATCACGCTAAGAATAACAGGAGCGGAGCTAACCGGGTGAAACCGTGGAGCGCAGCTAGTTATAAATAAGAGAACCATGTTAAAGTATAAACATTAATTTATATCCTACTTATAAATGCGAAAGTTTGTGAGGAAGGATGGATGGATGTTTGTTACTTTATCACGCAAATACTACAGAACCGATTATTATAAAATTTGGTATGTAGGTAGCTGAAGACCCAGAATAACACATAGGCTACTTTTTATGCCGGAAATCTCACAAGTCACAGCGACGGGAACTATGCGGGTTTTTCTTTGAAAACGCGGGTGAAGTCGCGGGCGTAGAAATCTAGTAGGTCAGTTATTATAATAAACACCCAGAATAGTACACATAAATACAAACATCATAATAAACACTACATATTTTTATATAAAGCGTCCACAGAAATACCAGCATTTTATCTCCAAGACTCCCATAAAATCTTAGAGTGGAACGCGAGAGTAAAACCGGGAAATTTTAATGAAAATAAATCTAAATCTCAGGTCACAGCTATCTGCTACAGTTTTCCGGTTCAGTGAGCTGTTAGCTAGATGTTTGTGAGTATGTTTTTGTGATATGCGGGACTGATATTTATTTATTTATTTTTTGGACCTTACTATTTAGCAGTGTAGTATTTTCTCGTTATGCGAGTATTATAGATTTAGAAGTAAGAGACATTTTTCAGATTTATTCATAATCATTAATGTGACGTTTCGAACACTTTACAGCGAGTGTGGGCACGAGGACAATAAGATGTTAGATGTCTTGAAGGTCATGCAAATTGTACGGTGCAACCGTACAAAGCGCATCATCATCATTTTTTGTATGTCAGTAAGAATATTATTACACAAACCTAATAGAGGAATTATACGGTACAAAGGGCGACTTTATTTATATACTACTTAGTATGATAGTATTAGTATCCCCATTTATATTAAACACTATCTGTGAGAGAAAAATGACAACGATGCAACGTTTTATACCAGCGCAGTTTCGGTGGGAATGAGGATACCGTATGCTATATACCTTTTAATTTAACATCTTATTTACAGGAAATATTAATGTTTCATACAATATGCTTGACCCTTATTTATAAATTACTGATTCGTTATATTCCTACAGTATTTCCATAAGCAATACAACCTCGCATAAATCAACACAAGAAACATTATTTCTACTTCTCCCAAAAATAGCTAAAACCATACTCAACCTACACTTAAGTGCGCTACCACGCAGTAGCATTCCCTAACTTATTTCTAGCTATTTTATTTATAAAACACACGTGATATTTCATCTGCAGACTGTGCATTTATTCTCCTTAAGATATTGTGAACAAATAACTTGTTTGTGTTTAAAAACGTGCATTGCGAATGACACTTCGGTTTAAAAATAATGAATATGGAATCAAAGGCCTTTGTCAGATTGTACGTGTCTTTTTTAAAAGTCTGCTTTTGTAAGTTGTTGATTTTAAAATGTGGAAAGAGTGTATGTTTTTTGATGTTTCGATATACTGCATAATCTTTTGATCCTACAGTATTCAATATTGTATATCAAAAATTATGCTCTTTAGTGTCAAAAGATTTGTGAATGAAAATAATTTAATGCATAGATATGCCAAAGGTTTTGAATTTCGCTATTGGCATACACCAACAATTTTAAAACAGAAAAATATTCTAAAACGTTCAAATTGTTTTATTACCAAATGCAGACTTTTACACGTAGGTACAATCAACTTCACATAGTAACTTTAACATTTATCGTTTTCTCATAAAAAAAACACACAACCTTACCTGCATTTTTATTTTAGTGGAAACTTTGCTGATATACTTATGTATGGTTTGTTATCTCTTATTTATAAGATACTAGCTTACCGCCCGCGGCTTCGCCCGATTTGTCTAAAACCTAATAAATTATATACTAAAACCTTCCTCTTAAATCACTCTATCTATTAAAAAAAACCGCATCAAAATCCGTTGCGTAGTTTTAAAGATTTAAGCATACAAAGGGACATAGGGACATAGGGACAGAGAAAGCGACTTTGTTTTATACTATGTAGTGATATTGTATTGTTCGTTTCCCAAATATAAATAAATAAAATAAAAATGTATATTCATCCCCCAAGGAAATAATTTAACCTATATTTTAGTTCCAAACAATTTCGCTTATTTATCGTTAGCCAACACATTAAATATATAAATCATAATGAACGTCAGAGCAACTCCTGTTTCGTCATCATAAAGTTTTGGCTCACAAACTTTGTAAATTTGAAACTCGGAGGGACTTGAACATACCTCACTAAGTTTGAATTTAAAATTTTGAATATAAAGTTTGAGTTATGATTGAATTTAAAAATTACCGGGAATATATTGAATAGATTTCTTAGATTTTGTTTCCTGATTCTAGATAACAGTTTTAATGTATATTTTACAAAGTTTTTCCAAGAATCTTAAGGAAAAATATAGCAAACATTTTGTCAGACAGGAATTCGATATAATTTATAAGAGATACGGATGTTACTAAGAATTAAATGAATAGATACTTTATTACATTTTATTTCCATCTAAATAACAAAAATACTGATTTTAAGAAAGAGGAAATAATACGAAGAAAGTTGATTTATTGAATTCTAAATCGTTCACAAAGATATAACATTTTTGCTAGTAAATATCACGTAATATAAATTTCAGTTACAAAAACACCAGAAACAATATGAAGACCATAAATACACGGGGTGTTACCATGATGTCTTGCAGCAGTATTATTTCCAGGGTGGGAAAGTGATGGCGCTATACACCTATATAGCGTTGTCCTTTTTCCACACAAATAATACTGCTATGTATAATAATACATCATGGTTATCCCTCGTGTATTTATATGTTTCAAAATAGCATGGTACGTGAACTCCCATGTCCCCTAGTAGGGTAAGGGGCAGATGCATTATACATCTGTTTCACTGATCGATTTTCTTTAGGGACAAGTTGGTGATCAACCTTCTGTGTCCTGCCAGACCAAGACATTATTTTTTCTTCGTCTCCACCGGGAATCGAACCCAGGAGCCCTCGGTGTTACGGTCACGCATCAACCACTGTACCAAGAAGTGGTCAAAATATCATGGTACGGGGGAAAAATGAAGAAAAACTCATACAAAAAACAATCAGAAAAGCCATACATTATTACGTATTATATTTTCCTATATTATAAACATTAAGGCGATGTTAAAGTCCCTACAGCTGACTTTGTACGTTGGAATTATGCAAATTCCGACTTACTGACTTTACCACGTGGCTCTAAAGGTGGATTATGAATAATTCAACGCGCTCCTTCAGTTTTTACTTGTATTAAAAATATTTCTATGATGAAAATCGTAATTCTTAGATCTATTCAGAAGTGTATTGTTTAGATATTTAGTGCTGTTTTATAAAACTACCGCTAGTCGAAATCGGTAGCTATATAATATAGCTACCGATTTCGAGTTGAAATTTGGTACAGATGATAATATATTTTATTTTAAGGTAGGTTATTAAACATTTAACTCAACTTAAAAATATAAAATTCTAACCGTTTATCCCGAATCAACGTGGCATAAATAATAAACCTCATGTTACAGTAAATAATTCTTATGATCGGTCGATTAGTTTGATTAAAACTGTAAATCTATTTAAATATCAAATAAGCCAAATGTGTGTAATATTAAAATATTAAAAGGTGTAGGTACATTCGAATCCTAATAAAAGCCACCTCCATAAAAATTAAATTTTATTTAATTGGCATTTAATACATCTGTATTTATTTTATTTAATATCATAAATACGAAAGTAACTATGTCTGTCTGTCTGTGTTAGTGTCTCTTCTTCACGCCTAAACCACCGAACTGATTTTGACGAAATTTGGTAGAAAGATAGTTTGAGACCTTAGAAAGGACCATAGCTTTTATCCCGGAAATCCCACGGCAACGGAAACTATGCGGGTATTCCTTAACTACTACGCAAGCGATTAAGCCGCGGAAAGCTAGTAGATTATAATATTTATAAGTGACATAAAATAGTCAGTACTAATAAAAATATATTTTTAAATCTAATATCTAATTAAAGTTGACCTATTTCTCTCAATATGATTATGGAAAATTTTAGAACTTAACGACTTCAGAATTTTTACCTTTGATTCCAGTAGATATTTCAATGACCTATTTTTGTTACAGGTCAACCGATGAAGCCCTTAAAAGTACTCAATGGATGAAGTATCATAATGGTAAGGAAAATAATTAATTGTGTCACAATTATTTTTGCTAGATTCTAAATTAATGAGACAATTATTTTGTTTTCTCTATTTTAATTTATACAATAGACTTTTCAATAGGAATTTTAAATTAATTTTTCAAAGTGAATACTATTATTATCATTATGTTCTAATGCTATTTGTTACATTTAAAGTAAAAATACAATATTCAAATAAATAGAAATTTTTTTTTCGTTACATAAAAATTCGTTGCATTTGCATTTTGGACTGAGTTTCTTTAAACACAATTATTTATACTGTGTGTATGTTGGTATATATTCATGTGTATTTAGTGGCTTGTGCTTTTTTACTTTATATTCATATCAAAAAATATCACCTTATAAGCCGCTTTTTCATATTGTATTACAATTTTTATTTGGAAGTTACATACAATTGTCGCGTAAACTTGATTTTACAAACATTTTGTAGCCAATGTGCTACAAAATATCAGATATGTAGCATATTTCTGCTATAGAGTTTCCTCAAAATGATATGTTTTGCACTTTTTGAGTTACAAAGCAGCAAATTGTAATTGGTATTGGTATACCACTATTGGTATACTAAGCTGAAAGAGGTTATAGTTTTGCATACGCTGAGTACGTAAAAAATACTTATAAAAATCCGGACGCAGATTTTTTTCAAGTGTTTGAATTCTTAAAACTCTATGTGTAAGTTACCCCTAACCAGCAACCAGCCCAGCTTTGCTACCAGCACGTGACTTATCGTTTAAGATTATGTTTTCATAGACAAAATGCTCACATTAGCGAAGCGGTATATGCCGGCTGAGCGAAGCTAGAGAAGAAAACATGGATTTTCAGGAAAAATTTAGCAAAAATTTTTTGATGTAATTTTGTTGTTTAGGTAAGTATTTTTTACGTGATCAGTGTATGCAAAACTACAAGTCCCTTCGCGCTTAGTATACCAATAGTGGGACACCCTGTATATTTACGTATGTACTTGATATAAAAAGCTGTTCTGCATAATATATAAAAATAAAGTTTGCTACTGCTTTTGTTTAGTTACGTCGTGTTGTATTATATTGTAATATAAATTATATAAAACAAAATTTATGTGAAAGCCTCTTTAAAGAGTTTCTTGAAATAATTCAACAAACTATTTTTTAACGATTGTTTATTGCAATTATATTTCCTTAAGATTTTCATTTTTAAGAGCTACATTTTCCTTGGATGAAAATATGAATACGAGCATTATGAAACTCTGGTATTAAACTTAAAGATTTTCACTCCGTATTTTAAGATAATATTCCCAGTTGTTATTTTTCAATTACACTTAGTCGCTCGTCAAAATTTTCGTTCCAACACCTAACAACCAATCAGGGCTGTTGATTGCAATCAGGCTGCGAAATTACAACCCTCATAAATGGGTAGGGTGGCCATTTTTGTGATAATTTTGTATTAATTTTAAGTAGTTATTTTTCTACAAGTATATGATCTTGAAGTATGATCTTGAAGTTAATTCTGTACGTCTGGAAATTTAGTAGAACATATAATGTTTTTATTTTGTTATTGTTTAGAGTAATATTAATTTCCTTTCATGAGTTACAATAGTAACTTAAAAAACACTTTTTTAATTTGTTATATACCATTTTCACTTAATTGAATAACATGTTTTTACAGAATTTCCAATGAATTCTACACTTATAATATGATTTTTTTTTATTAATATAGTATTTTATATGCTACTAGCTGTCTCGCCAAACGTTTTTCTGCCTCACCCTTATCACTTAGGAGTATGAAAACTAACCTGATACCTATGCAGACAAAATTTCACGAGAAACGATCAAGCCGTTACCAGGCCTCCGTCACTCGCTCAAGGTCGCGCTATAAGTGCCTACCGC
>CAJQZM010034172.1:0-26670 GCA_907164665.1 Colias nastes
CCCCCCCCTAAAATACGTTACGTAATCTATCGACGCCCCCTTTCAAGCCATTTACCTATCTAATAAAATTATTCTATTGTCACTAATTATCCTTGATAAGTTTACAAAGTTTCAATTAAATGATAGTAGGTATGGATAATGTACGGATAGATTAAATCTTGTTGAGATACGATTTTGACCCACTTTATACGGTTAAAGTGGATCAAAATCGTGTCTGAAGGAGTTGTTTACATACAAACATACAGGCGAAGCTAATAAAAGCGTGTTAAAAACAATGCTTCCATAAAACTAATTAAATAACCAGTACTATAAATATAACAACAAATAAATAAACGATAGAAGCAGTGGGTACATTGTATAAACATATATAATTATCAGTGATAATTACATTGAAACCAAGGTGTGAACTCTAGTCTGTCAGCCAATAACGTAAATCTTGATTTTATTTAATAATTGTAAATTGTAAATTCAATTAAGTATATACTGTCAATAACTTAGATCCATCTTTGTACGGTTGGAATATTTGTGAAAACTTAAGGTTTAAAAAATAGTCACTGATGTTTACCTATACTAATAAAGAGTATCTAGGCCCAGCAAAAGTTGTTCTGCAAGGTCAGCTTTATAACTTAGGGGTATAAAAAATAGTATAGATACCTACTAGATACATATTTTCATACAAAATTAAACTAAACAAAAAGCAAAAATCGTTCTTGTCATCATTTTAAAACCTAATTAATTTTATTTATAAACTTTCTGACGACTAAACATTTGTCTTCATAACTGAACATCATCATCATCATTATCAGCCTATGTTTGTCCACTGCTGGACATAGGCCTCAGTCATGGCATACCTACCATTGAGGCTTGAGCCCGGTCGTTCGCTCGTTGTCGACAGTTTTGCCCATAACTGAACGCATAGATTAGGTAAATTCAAGATTAAATTATAAAAAATTCACGACAAACCATGTCTGACACTATGCTATTAAATAAAACTAAATAAATATTTATTTGCTATCCGTTCACGTTAAGGCGAGTACACATCGCGTGACTGTTCTAGCTGTCGTCTATCATGCGACGTCCTTGTGTACACGGCTTTATGTGCAGATAATTTTCTTACTAATTACATATGTGCAAAGATTCAATATTATTTTGTATTAGAGTTATTTGAGTGGCCTTTTATAATGGGTGAAGGTTGGATAAATATAAACGATAGAACTATAGACACTAGTTTGTATACCTACATGGAAATAGTATTTATTACGTTAGTAATTAATAAAGCCTTATTTGATTATTAAAAAATTATTTTACCAGTTCCGTGTAGGAAATGAATTTGTTGACATCTTACAAGTTATACACAATATTATTAAAATAATTATTGTTGAATGAAAAAATAAAAACATTTTAATCAGCGCTGTAATGTAACAGAGTGGCATATAAAATATAATGACGACGTCTCTACATTTGCTCTTGTTTATGGTGCGGTGCAACTTATGGTTTTAAAATAGGGATTCCAAATAATAGTGGAGCGCCTGGGGGTTTTCACCTCGGATTAGAGTTATAGTGAATGAATTAATATGATCGATGTGGGATATTGTTAAATAAGCTATAAATTGCAATGTTTACCCATTTTTTTTGTGCACTCCATTGTTTCATTGTTTAAACAAATTATTGTGAAAAATTCATGTTTGACCATAGAGGGTGTCCCAAGAAGTAGTGATATACTGAAGCTGGGAGGTAGAGGACATAAAGGGCTATCCGAATCACCCCCATGTATATTATGCGATTTTTCGTATTTTCGGAGTTATGACGTTTTTTTCAAATTTTCACCTATCGCCGAGTACGTAGAGATTTTGATTTATGGTGACGTGAATTATGGCGGTAAATGCTTGATTTTTTTTGTGTGCTAAGCTGAAAGAAAGGCCAATTCAGTATAGTAACATTTACTATCGTTAGATCTTCGAATGGAATAAAAAAAAAGAATTTATTGCCAAGAAAGATAAAATTACCCAGTATGTTCATAACTTCAAGGGCCCGTAAAAAATAAAATCACATAAAAAATATCCGTTTTGCTTTTTAAAAACTTACTCTATCTATGAGGTAGCTACCCTGAAAATTTCATTTTATTATTCATAAGGCTTCAATCGAAAAATTGAAATCTAAAAGTGGTAAGTGCAAAATTTTAATGCAAACAAAATAAAACCAATTACAAGGTGTTTAATTACAATAAATTTTCAAAATGACCCCCCCTGTTGCTCACTGCAAGTGCAACATCACCGGAAAAAGTTGTCTTTTAAACGTCTGAATACCCTTTTATTATTTTAATGGTTTCTTCTGCTACTCTCAATTTCCGGGTTAATTCGTCCAAATTGCGGCATTCTCTCGAGTAGACGAGGTCTTTGTAGTATCTCCATACAAAAAAATGCCGGCGTAGTCAGATTTCATACATCAACACTTCAACTTTGAATGAATCCATCATGAATTTTATAGCCGTCCAGAAAACCGATTATTATAGAGATTATATCGAGTATAACCGACTTAGAGACACTTGCAGCAAAATATCATTCGGATTATTATAATTTGCTGAAAAATTCAATTCACCTCAGTAATGTTGAAAAGAAAATTAATCTAAGTAGATGCAGCAATGGAGCAAATATACAAGTACCTACATAGAAGAGAATGATGATTGCCAATTTACCATGCAAAAGTTGAAAAACGTCATCACTACAGAGCATATCCCGGTAGAAAAACTATTAAAAAACGACTAATAGAACGCTTTCACGATGATATTATCATTTCAACTAAGTATTTGATGTAGGCAACAATGTAGGTAATTGTAATATATTTAAATAAACAGATTTGGTACTAATATTTTTTTTTCTTTTCATTAGTCGTAATTAATTACCTTATTTTTTTAAATTTACTCAATAGAGTACGTTTAATTTATAATTAAACCGGCCGAGAAATTCCATTGTACATAGCAGTTGTGGCTAATATAATAGAAAAACGTGGAGGGGAGAGCGGTCTCCCCTCCACGTTTTTCTATCTGTTTGAGATCCCTACTGCTATTTTTATACACAGGTATCTTTGAAAAATATTCCTATAATATGTCTACTCGAATAAAAAAAAGAAATACTGTTTAAAGTGAAAATATATGGTCAAACATTAATTTTTCATAACATTTTTTTTTAAACAACGAATCAATGGAGTGCACAAAAAAAATTTGGGTAAACATTGCAATTTATAGTTTAAGAAACAATATCCCACATCGATCGTATTAATTCATTCACTATAACTCTAATCCGAGCTTTTACGGTTTTGTATGCTCCAGGCACTGCACGAGAAATCTTTGTTAATCTTCATACTTGTGTACTATTTCATCATCTATGCACTTGACTAATCTCCGTCGACCATAGCCGCTGCATCTGAAACCCATGAAATTCATTATTATTTTTTAGTGAATAAATTTTCTATATACACATCCTACAATACGCTTAACCCTTCAATACTGTCACTTAAAACCCAGTATTAACCACTTTGTACCCCACTACATACAATGGGCGGTGAAATACACCCACTTTTATACTCCACGGTTGACAATTGACAAAGCAAGGGTTCACAAAGCCCGGTGACAGCGCAAAGGGTTAATTGCTATGGGTGCATGCAAGATGGCGGATCATGTTTGAATAACGAATAATAAATAACGGACAAATGAAATTCGGCAAATAAAAATGTTATTAATAAGGCGTTCTAATAATGTAGGCCGATTGGTGTTTTTTAAAGATTGTTTTTGACTTGACAAAACAAAATACTTAATGCTTAGGTACATACCTAATATCATGAACTATAAAGGTAAAATTATATTTCAGGTAGGTAGGCAAACTATTTTAAATCATATTCTTCTCCAAGGAATAATCTCTGAGGAATAGGTAGATCGGTATCAATTTTAAATTGTCATTGAATTGTGTGATAAACGGATAATATTGTACCTACATCTTTTATAATACTATGTACCCATGTAGTGTTTCAAAAGGAAGTTTATTTACTGTCTTCAACTTAGCGTTTTGCATGTTTAATCCGAATCTTATTTATCCATATAAGTTATTGGTTACAATACCTCTAGGTAATCGTTTTTATTCTATAGAATAGTGTATATTGTATAATGTAAAATAATTGAATTCACAAAATTGCAGCAAGCCCAATTAACAATCTACATACTAATAACAAACGTGACATTGCGTGACGTCATGCGTGCGCATGCGATTCGGCAATTGTCGGCAATTTTCGGTAACCGCGACACGATCTGCGGTTGATCATGCGCATGTCATCTGTTGTATTGTCTGTCTGTACTCTGTTTGTCAATTGGTTTTGGCGGGAAACGCAGGTGACACGAACTTTCTCGAAATTAATTGCATGGGGACAATGGAATTGAAATTAATGATTAAAATGTAATAGGGGGCATGGAAAGTCAATGAAATAAAAAATAAACTTATTTTAAATAGTCACTCGTATCTACAGTTGCTTTATCTTCTAAATAAAAGTAGGTAGCATGAGTATAGAAATAATATTTGCTTTGTAGCAGGTAGATGAGGCATTATTGTTAAATTTAGTGCATAATATTCTTAACCCTTAAATTGATTTCGTCCGTTTTAAAGGACATAGTATTTACACACATGCTGGCGCTGTTACAGTAGACCTAGGCATTGCCAATCGGTATATTGGGAAGGTACTAGATATGTCCTTCGCGTACATGCAGGTTTCGTTAACGAAGCGAAGTACAGTCGCGAATGGTGACCATTTGAAATTTGCAAAAAACGGATCTTTTGACTCTCCTGATAAAATTGGTAATAACTGTAAGTATTTTGGCTATTTTGCTTTTAATGTTATATTATTAGTTAGAATACGATTGTAAGTATAGTATTTTGACATAATTTTTACATATTTTACAATATTTGAAATAAAAATCTTAGTTTATTTATGATGTCCCATAAAACGGACGTTGACAACTTGGAGTATACACTAGGGTATTCTTCACATGTCCTATGTAACGGACGTTGCCAATAAGGCCCTTCATTTTCAACGTCATCATTTTAATATATTTTTCTCTATTTTTATTATGTTTTACAGGAGCATGACTTTGCAATCAATAAAAAATTCCCTCACTACCTCTGGCGGAAGCTGAAGAGTCTGGCGTTGAGTTGAGATGACGATTTTGAAGGAAATGTAGACCTACGGGAGTGATTTCACTATGATAACAGTGTCAATCATTTACCCCCAGCACCATACCTCCGGAATTATACGACATATTGATTTGAGACACAATGAAGACCCAAAAAGTCAGAATTTTTACCATCAACTAAATATTATTGCTGCAGAATTACAGCCACTACGGTGCGAGATGAATCTTCCCTACTTTTCAGTAGTTCTTCAGCCACAGCATCATGTTACTTACCAGAAATACCATCCAATGTTTGAAAATTTAAATAATAATACCTTACAAATTAAAAAACTGGCAGCAAATGGATATATGCATGGACGTATAAAAAAAGACGGACGCCGTATTACGAACAAACAACGTGAAGCCACCATAGTAAGCTAGCGATCGTGTAAAGACAATAAACACGCACACACTCTCACCATAGTAAGCTAGTCGGCCGCCATTACGTCGTGAACTACCGACTGATTAACTGCGTCACTGTTTCACAAAAAATATTTAAAATGCCGTCTTGCGTGGTTAAATGGTGTCGCAACAGTACAATTTTAAATAACAAAACACAAGGGATTACATTCCACAGGGAAGCAAGTTATTTCTTTTGTTTTAATGACAAAATTATTACGGCAAAATTTATAGAAAAAAATACAGCCGCCATTGTCATCAGGACAGCTGTTGCCATGGCAACATGGCACACACACATGGATGTTTCGCCGCCATTACTAGGCTTCACTCAATGTTTAGGCGATATACCGTCCGTCTTTTTTTATACGTCCATGGATATATGTATATGCCAAAGAATAAAAAAAAGCGATTTAAATTTCCTGTTTGTTTTGGTACTTCAGGAATGGTATACGTCTTCTTTGCATACGATGAAGCAAACACATTTCAATATGTACAATTTAGTGAATGGGAAGAGGACTTTCTTGGTGTATTAGATAAGTTCTCAGGCTATGTAATACTATTTCTATTCCAATTCTTAGCATATTCTTAGGCTGTGATTTTTGGTAGTGTCGTTTTTTAAAATCCATTATTTTTAAAGATATCGTTAAAGTTTTAACCAATATTTTAAGACAGATGTTTGAAAAGCTTATACTAGATCGTCCATTATTATAATTTGATAATAATTTTGAATTACAGAGTTGAAAATGTGCATTGTATTCATGTACCACGGTTGCAGGAAAAATGTGCAATGTCCGTTATATGTGACGGTTCGAACATGTACATATAATTGGTAATGTCCGTTTTATGTGACATAGTGAAAACAATAGAAAAAATTAAAATTTTTAATTTTTTTTTTCATTTTCCACTTTTCTATCCTAATTCCAACACATCCTCCAAATTTGGACATTATACACACAAGTTATCTAGGGGTGACAATTTAAGGGTTAAAAAAAAAAGTAATAATTACAGTGTAAGTATAAAACTACAGTGTACCTCTATAAACTTTCATTTTTTGATACGACAATTAGCGCTTATGAATCTTATCGCTCACGTATCCATATTCATTAATTTAATAACATCATATTATGTAATTCACATATCGTAAATACTCGTAAACATCAATAATTGAATGTAAACACACGGCGGATAATTGTCAACTCGCCCGCGGCAGCCATTATGCAAAAGAGCGTTCCCGCGCAATTCATGTCATTAGCGCGCTTACAAGTTAATTGTATGAATAATTAATGTTTATTTATGATGTTAAATGTGTATGACAGTTTAATTTTATGAAAAGCAAAGGAAAGTGTAAATAACTTTAGGCATAAATTTAAATAAACTTACCTATTTAAATTTAGGAGACTGTACCTTACTGTCCTTTTTATGTATTAAGTAGGTAGGTATTCTTTATTTTAGATATTATACGGAAATTCGAGTAAGGTCATATGAGAGGGAAAATAATTTTTTATTCAAATTCAAAATTGATCACATATGGACTGATTTCGTTGTTTTTTTTTTAAAGCTTTAAATAGGTCGAATTTCAGTTACACCAAGATTACACAACATTACAACTAATATAATTATAATAAATATATATTACCTATATTTATTATAATTATATTAGTTGTAGATATCTATCATTTGCAGCCCACAGATAGGCCATAGAGAATCATTTAAAATTGAATCCCAAAACATCTGCAAGCTGCGAACATGACTCACTAGGTGACACTGATTAACTACACATTAACATCACATCAAACTTTGCCCCGTATCTAAACATGTAATTATATTAAACTTTAACAATTTAAACTTGTATGCAACAACGCCATAAGGTCGCTTTCACACGTACGAGCGTCGAGCGGCGACATCGCGACATCGCGCGACAATCAATCATTGACGCTTTGTCGCAAATTGCTTATTGTGTCGCAAATTGGTGTAATTTTCCACACATTTAAGTGTGTAATTGAGTGAATAAGGTTGAAATTCGTTTGGCTGGTTTTGTTTAATTATAGTAGAATTGTTTTGTTTACGTTTGTGAATTCGTTTGGAATGTTTTTTTTTGACGACAAGCTCTGTCAAAGCACTATAAGATTACCTATTACAAGAATTATTCATAAAGTTAACAAAATAATCTTCTATTTGTGAGTAGATAGTGGCTGTTCTACTAGTGAGTTTTTTGAGATTTAGGAATTCTAAGTTAAAAGGGTAGATAGTTATTTTCATATAACAATCATAGAGCTAAAAAGCTACAGATAGGTAGGTACTAGAGGTACTATAAACAAAATAAACTTACTAACACAAATTTAACTAACTAGGTACTTAATGCATAAAATTACTTCCTAAATCTTCTATATGTTTCTATCCTTGTAAATCGCAATCAAACCCAGGGCACTCAGCTAGTTAATAATACTCAAATAAAGGAATAATGGAGTCACGTGACCAAACATTTCAGAGCGGCTCCCACTCGAGAATTTAATTTGAGCAAACGAAAAGAAAAAGGGGTTGTATGCAAAATTGCTGACTTTATTAGCGGGGTGAAAGGGTTGCATCGAGTGGTACTGGAAGAGACAGGTTTTTTTTTAATTGTGACATATATTTTTTCTTAGTTTGCTTAATTCAATGTATGTTGTTATTGGTTAGAAATTCTTAGAGGCTAGACTTAGGTACCTATACATTTTTTGTAAGGTTTGTTTTGGTTGCCTTTAAGATTGGGTATAAAATAGACAATGGTTCAATTAAGGTAGGTACCTATCTATAATTCAGGATTCGATGAATATAGGTAATAACTAATAGATTTAATTAAAACGATACTGACAAAAATGTCACTTGATATAGGTAATCAATTGAAAGTATTTGTACGATCTTCGTACATAACGTTGCGCGCTGTCAGCGTTTTACGCGGACACGCGGCATTTCAATACATATTTCACCAGTTCGCGTTCGATCACCACAGCAATTGCGCGTACTCACGACCATCACCATTAACCATACCATATTATAGAGTTAAGGCAATAAAGGCAATTATTGTACTTGATTCTTTTATTTACTCTGTACGGGCCCTACAACCCCGTACAGTATTGAATAGGTAGGTACAAGAATAAGTAGATAAGAATCTTTTAAAAATACACTGTAGGTATTATTAGGAAGAATCGAATGAAAAGCAGTTCATAAAATCGAAATGTAACACCGGTTCATTAATTAATCACAATTTTTTGCAATAAAAAATAGGTAGAGATAAACTACCATAACATGGCGCGCCCCTCCAAAATTCAAAACGTTTGAAAGTATTTGTGAAAGTATTTACAATGCACCACCAAGATTCACAACGCATGTGTGCGTAATGAGACGGCCGTCAAACAAAAACAAATCCACGGATTTGTTGCTCGACTAGTCACGCTCTAATCGCTCATTATTATTAGTAATGGCGCTGCACTGACGTATTCTATGAAAACGACACGTGCGTTGTCTTGGGCGCTCGGCAACTTATGATTAGTTGACCAACAAATCTGGTAATAAGTGAGATATTACGAGTACTGTACGAGTAAAGACGAATACGTACAACTACATACAAACTCCTTCGTAAGGATGACACTACACACATTGAAACAGTAATTTGGAGGGGCGCGCCATGTTATCGTAGTTTATCTCTAGGTGCATTGTGAGACTTTCAATTTAACGTATTAAATTTATATAAATAGGTTACATTTAATACCTATCATATACCTATGTATATACCTATATCTTTTACAATTCAAAAGGGTCACTTCCAGTACTTTAAATCATAAATTTCATATCGACAAGCGAACGGTAAATAGCCGCTTATATTTTGAAACGTATTTTGATTATGTTCAGCTCGCAGACGATCCTGTCCTTTTTCTTTGAGACGGGAATAAATTAACAGATTTTTCCTTTAAATTTTAAGCAAAAGTTCTTGATTTATTGTTTATCTTAGTAGGTAACTATTTTGTATGAAGTTTGAGAAACTAGGAATTTTATTGTAAGCAATATTAATTGATTTATTTTGTTATTACTAAAAGTGATAGGTAACCTACATAAAAATATATTCTACTATGAATGAAACACTTTCATTAAATCATAACACGATTTAATTCATAGATAATGAAGTTGGTTAAAATAGGTTAGTATTATATTATTATCTAATTTTACAAGAATGGTTAGCTATGTCAAGATTTGATTTAACTTTTATACGTGAACACGTACCTACTACCTACCATACGTACATATTATCTAAACATATCCACGTATAAACACAAAGTAGGTACCTACATATATTGATTCTGTTAACTACATAATATTATAAATGTTCAGATTTTTAATCACATTCCAATAACGTAATTATAAGTTACACAGCGCCTGCGGCCAGAAGCGACAAACGACGCTTATCTTCACATCGCATCCAACCCATTGTTCTGACCGGAGCCTTAAATACAATCACACAACTGACCCTTAAGCGATTTATTAAAAAGATGACGAATTCAAATCGAACACGGTGTTCCAAAATTGAATTCGAATCTCGAACTTACGTTCAAAGAACACGAACACACGACGTTCCAAAATTGAAAATTCGAATTTCAAACAGAATAGGTACGGCCAAAGATTATAGATTATATCGTGTAGACCATAAATTAGTGATTCAATTATTGGTGTAGTTATCAGATGGCGTTCGGTCGTGGAAGGCGTCGGACGTGACGAGAGGACGCATCGTTACACGGCACGTTAATTGGGTGCTCGTTATGCGGTTTTGAGGTGCGTTTCCATTACCACGTTCCTCTTGTTATGGGATAACTGTATTTCTGGGATTGGGATTTACTTGTTTATTGCTTTTGTTATAATCTGTAAGAATGCAATGAAATCATCCATAGTTATATAATTCCTATAGGTACCTATACTATATCTACATATTATTAAAAAAATACTTGAGCAAACCCTTCACACCAAGTTCATACCTAATAATAACATGAGAAACACACCAATATCAAAATCAACATTTCGCAATCACCATAAACATAAATTTAATCATATATTTCTTTATCGCTAAAATAATAACCAGCTCTTCAACTACACTAATAAGGCGTAGTCCCCAATCTCAAATTCAATAACAAATAATATTTTGACACCATACAATCAGAAATGATTTTTATCTCCGATTTGCAATAGCGATAAAGTTCTCGGAATCAGTCAGGCGTGTTGGACGCCATTTTGAATTCAGTGTTGACAGCTACGAGAACGAGTGAGTCATTGAGTTTTTTTTTTAATTAAGCTCCTATTTGAGGCGATTTTTAATGAAAAGTTGATTATTACCTAATAATAGGTATATGGTAGCTAAAGGAAAATGTAAAAAATCGAAATAAGTATAGGTGCCTAACTGCCTAGTAATTCGAAAAAACGGAAATCATATCTATAGACTTTGTAATTTTTTATAATTTTTCTTTGTGTGGGTCTTAGTCTTTCATTAGCAATAGAGTTTTCGCTAATAAATAAAGCTTTTCATAGAATTGATTGATGATTGATTGTAGTCACAATTTTTCGTCGAATCTGTCGTCATCATCCAACATAATATTGGAAACAAAAAATGTACCTACCCACCTACATATCAATTAAATAAATTAATTGGTATGTAGGTTGTATAGTATTCTTAATTATTAATTCAATGATATAATTCTTGAAGGAATTATTCTAAAATTGAACAAACATTTCATAATAATTTGTGTTTAGCATTTCTACATTATACCTAGGTACTCAAAAGTCAAAATCACTTAAAACAAAAATATACCTACCTAATAAAAAATCATTTAATACCAGTAGGTATTAGCATTTCTACATTATACTCAAAATCACTTAAAACAAAAACATAATACAAAAATTATATTAATACTAATAATTGACTCATTTCACATTATTTATTACATTCTAATCGCGTATTACCCGACCATTTAAAGTGGTTATAAATCTTTTGCACATGGCAGCATTAGATGCATCTGTCATGCGATTCGAAAAACGTTTATGTTGATACACATTTTGAAACACAACCAGTCTAAGTTGAACTGTGCGACGGTTTCTTTGAGATATATAGGTATATTATAGGAATAAAATAATAATGTGGCATATTTTTTTAGCAAGGCATTAAGGTTTAAGTTATGACTTTTTACTATAGGTATAATAATATTATGATTAGGTACCTACTCTTATTACCCACAGATATCTACAAAAAAGAGCGTGTGTGCCGAGCACACGTGTCAGAAGCGAAACAAAATCGTCGCCTTACTCCATGACATGACGGCATGGCTATGACACGATCTTGAAATTTTACTCTCAAAGAAGTTTAACTTCAAAAATCAGTTACTAAATTCAAAGTCTTTATTCCCTAAACAGACCAAATCCGTTGATGATCTGTAGCGAAGCATTAAAGTGTCAAGTTACGTTGGTTCCCCGCGGGCGGCAGATGACCGCAACGTGTTACGTGATTAATGGAGAAGTATACGTTTGTATGTGATACGTAATTATTGCTTGTTTTGTTGTAGGATAAAGGGTTAGTTCTTTTGGTAAGGGAAGGAAAAAGATACCTAAAATGTTAAATTTTAAAGATATAGATAGGTATATTATATTAAAGTTATCATTGTGAAAAAATTACTTGTTAAAACTTCGCAGCCAAATGTTAATACTATAAATGCATTAATATAAGAATATGTTGGTGGATAGGACATTGTTAAAGACAAATTCAGTTATTAATTTTTAATTCTCTATACCTAGTCCTATAAAAATGAGTCAAAATCGAACCTTGAACACATAATTTTTTCAGCCCACGACACATTGTTATTAAGGATTACAATCCATGCTGCAACCAAAACGTTACGTACCTACCTACACAAAATGAAATTAATTTCTAACATCGTAACCGCACGGTACGATCAGATACAAACTCGCCTATACACAGACAATCAATAATTTACTCGACACCATAAAAGGCGGATCAATAAAGCAACCAATTTCATCCCATATTGTTTGTCAAGATTCGATTATACGCGACAAAAAACACATCCTTCTAACGGAACGTTTTCAAACATGTTCGATTTTCGAACGTTTTTTCTTCTTTTTTCTGGCGCTCCAGTTCGAAATGAGAATGTTTTTCCCGCGCTCTCAATGAACGAGGCGTGACATTTCAAAACGTGTTGCTAGTACAAAAAATTGAAATAATAGTGGGGTTGATATTAATGCGTCTAACGGGGCTTCGGAGGGATGTAACTGAATAGATTGATGATCGCCGAAAAGGATTGTCATTGAATTTCAAGGGTATTGATAATGTTTCCGCTCTGTTTAATGATAATGTCATAAATGTTATTAATTTTCAAGCTCGCTATTGTTAGAGACAATCTATTTATGATGTACCTACGTAATACCTACGTTTTACGATTATTAAGCGATTAATATTGTCATAGTGGGAGTAATTTAATTTCATGAGGTGTATAAATTTACAGAATAGATCAGGCTCGTAGGCCATTATGTTTAGGTATATTTAATTATAATATTTACCTCCCAAGTAATATAGAAATATATCTATAATTGGTATTACTTTTTTATGTAGCGTCTTATTGATTTTTATATTTAAGAAATTGATATACAGGGTGTAATCGTTAGGTAAGTGTGCACAGGCGATTATTCCGTAACTATTGCAGATATCCAAAAAGTTTATACTGACATCGAAAGCCCTTTACCTAATGAGTAAAATGACAACAATGACTTTTAAAAATAAAACGGGAAATATACACCCTGTAGGTATATATTAATTATTGAGGTAGGTAATGTGATAGGTAGTAGGTAGGTACCTACCAACAACAAAATATACATTTAATCTATATTTTATTGTTGGTAAGCTCTCATCATAATCTAATAGATTCTGATGAGAGCTTACAATCTGGGATTTGCGCGACAAAAAATAACTAGGTAACCTATTTTTACATGCAGTTCATTTCTTATACCTTATACCTATCTATAAACTCTTTTTGAACACATCCAATCGTTCCAACAGCTTTTCTATCAAATTAGAAATAACAAACAAGCTCGTATTACCTATATCATAACTTATATTTATTTGTAATCCATAAATTAATAAAAATCTGTCAATATGGCTATACTACACGCGCCCCCAGGTGTTGTTCGCATCTGCCGGCATTAATAACCCATTGTTACATATCGCTTATTTACCATACACCACGACGGACAGATGTTTTTTGTTATATATATTTCGATTTTTTTTCCGTTTCGCTCACGGCGTGAGTTTTTTTGGTGTTTTATTTTTACTGAGTATGGAAATATATTATTTTATTCTGTAGGACGTAGATTTTTTCGTCCCCTATTTCCAGCTTTTAAGGCTTGA
Source organism: Colias nastes (assembly GCA_907164665.1). Lineage (NCBI taxonomy): Eukaryota > Metazoa > Arthropoda > Insecta > Lepidoptera > Pieridae > Colias > Colias nastes. The sequence goes on from CAJQZM010034172.1 coordinate 14,046, forward strand.
TTTAAACAAAAAGTAACTTAAGGTAACTTTACGTTTGATCTACTTTGAAACTATTTTTGTTAGGTAGGTAGGTTAATCCCTAATTTTTGCAAATCAGTGCTGTGGTTATAATAACGTAACAGATAAACAAACTTTTGCATTTAAAACATTAGAACCTAACCTATCTCTTTCTCTCTCTCTCTCTTCAGCCTTTCCCCGTCCACTGTTGGACATAGGTATTATAGGCCTCGTTGAACCTAACCTGTTATTGGTTAAATGCAAAAATAAGGAATGCGAATTTATTGTAACGATGTTGTTACAATAATTTATTTATTTTTCCAAACATTGAACACAAATGACGTTGACGAAGCTAAGTATTAATTGGAAATTGTCAATTTGTTTTTTTCAATTGTCGTGAATGTAATTATACCTAGGTAGGTAATAATTGCTATAATTCACGATAATTTGATGAGGGGCCGGTTTATACTATAGAGTTACTAAAATGTAGACGATCCTATTTTAAATAGGAGCAAACTAGTAGCATTCAGTTGTATACCTACCTACCTATAGGTAGGTAGGTATTTTCAAATGAAAATGAAAAATGAAAATGAAAAATGAAAATGAAAAATTATTTATTTCAGCAAAAACAACATTTAACAAACATGGTAACAAAACAAAATTTAACAACATCAGAATTTGCTGTCGCTTATTATACAATATAATTATTAACTGTAGCTCCCACGAGAACTTGTGTCGTGGGAGCTGGTACGATTATAAAAAATGGATTTGCTCGTGGTACCGTAATTGTTGATTAAAAAGAATAAAAATAACTAATTTAAATATAAGATATGAATAGAGTACAACTAATGGACTAAATTTAAAAATAAATAAATAAATAGATACCTAACTATATCAATAAATAAAATAAGTTAAATAAATAAATTAATTAAAGTTAAAATAAATAAAATTATATGATACATACAATATAATGTAAATAAACAATAATTTATATTAATTTAATGTATTGAGACAAGAAGCTTTTCTGTTTGTGTGTAATTTAATGATTTTAAATAGCATGTAATAACTTTTTTAGCTTTAAAAATAGAAAAACTCTTAATGTTACATTTTAAATTTATTTTATTATATATAAAGATGCCAATATATGGGTTCATGCGCTTAGCGAATGTTGTGTGTGTAGTTATGTTTGGAATTTTGAAGACACGCTTTTTTACAAGATCTTTGTAATCAACTAAATTTAAGATAGATTTATGGGTGGAAAGAGAGCTATAGAGGATGAAAAGCTGCCGCACCGTCAGAACGTCACTGTCTTTATAAAGTTCAGAGGTTGGGTATCTGAAGGGCTTGCATAACATTGTTTTTAGGACCGCTCGTTGAGCTCTTTCAAGGCCGATAAGTGATGTTTTCGCAGCCCCGCCCCAAGAGTTAATACAATAAGTGATAATGGATTGGCAAAGAGCATAATAAACATTCCTAAGCAGATCAGTTTTAGCAGAATTCCGAAGTTTTTTTATTATACCTGAAATTTTACGGACACGATCAGAGAGCAGATGTATGTGACTCTTAAAGTTCAAATTTTCATCCAACATGATACCCAGGTATTTTACCTTTTGAGCTCTTTTAATTGAAAGTTTAGCCGTCCCTGTTTGCGGAAACTCTATCATGTCGCATAAAGAAGGTGCCGAAACTGAAGTTTTAAATTTAGGAATTGTTATAGTACCTACCTAGTACCTACATTGGTACTTAATCATGTTATTAAATTTTTACTTAAAAATTTAATGTAAAAGTTAAAATAATTACAAAAATGATAAAAATCTACAGTCTATAAGTTCACAACTCTACATCTAGGTACTATGACGACATTCCAAAATACGCATACAATTATTTTAACATGTAGGTATACCTACCTATCGATATAAGTGATGTAGAATGTCGATAAACGAAGGGATGTCGATTCGTGACCAATCGATTTTAAATTCATTAAAGTTTTTATGCGTTTTCATTTGACGACATTTTTATTGTTTCATAAAAATTAAAAATAATTAATGGCTCCTGAAATAAAAGGTTTAACACGTAGGTACCTAGCTATCAATTAATTGAATGAATCACAAGTTATTAACTGATAACTAGGTATAACAAATTGTGATCCATTTAGGTATCCTATGATTTAGGATATTTATTTTTTTCACCTTCTTACAAACATACCCATAGCCCCTACCTATTTACCTACCAAAGCCGTCAGAGAATTTTTGCAGGAAACTCAGATTCAGAGCGCCCCCTTGTGAAACAGTTTGGTTTCACAAGGGGGCGCTCAACCACAGATGCTGGAGTTGCACTTCTATCACATATATATAAAGCATGGGAAAACTCAAAAAATGCTCTGGGGATATTTTGTGACCTCTCCAAGGCATTTGACTGCGTTGAACATTGTACTTTGTTACGTAAACTTAATCACTATGGAATTAAAGGAAAAGCCCAGAACCTCATAGCGTCATACCTGCATGATAGGATACAGACTGTAGTTGTTAATGGAGAACGTTCTAGCGGTGCGTCAATTAACATTGGTGTTCCACAGGGGTCAATTTTAGGTCCCTTCTTGTTCTTGGTATATATCAATGATCTTCCCTATTATTTGCAGGATAGGTGTTAAATAGTTCTGTTTGCAGATGATACCTCATTAATTTTTAATGTGGATAGGCATGACCCAAATGTTGACGAAGTGAACAGTGCTCTTTTACACATATCCGACTGGTTTACTGCTAATAATTTATTATTAAATGCCAAAAAAACAACTTGTGTTGAATTTTTACTACCAAACGTTAAAAAGTTAAGCAGAAATATTACCTTGAACGGGGAGGTATTACACCCTACAGAATCGACTGTATTTCTTGGGTTAACATTGGACGAGAAACTACAGTGGGGAGCCCATGTCAACACCGCTGCAGGTAAGCTCAGTTCAGCTGCATATGCAGTCCGAAAAATAAGGCATCTCACCGATGAAGATACGGCTAGATTGGTTTATTTCAGCTACTTTCATAGCATTATGTCCTATGGAATTCTACTGTGGGGCAGGGCTGCAGATATAGAAACTATATTTATCTTACAGAAAAGAGCCATTCGCTCTATACAGGGTTACTTGTAAAACACCAGCAACCTCGCAGGACAAGATAGCTAACATCATAAGTAACAACATTTGTTCTACGACTTTTCATAATTTGTTAGATTTTATTTTCATACAAAAATAAATATTCATTTAATTTTCCGTTTGAATATTATAAACTCTACGCGCATCCCAAAAATTACGTAAACAAGAAGCGAACGAGAGGGGGAAGGGGGCGTCGCGTCGTCCTTTCGATAATGAATAGAACATAGACTTACAAATGTTAGGAGAGTACAATAAAAGCTTAAAAAATCTTTTAAAAATAATTTATTGCGTTATGCCAAAAGTCCTAGAACAAATGTTGTTACTTATGATATTAGCTATCTTGTCCTGCGAGGTTGCTGGTGTTTTACAAGTAACCCTGTATATAATTTACGTGCTCGGGACTCACTAAGAGATCATTTTAAGAATACTGGTATCCTTACTGTACCATCACAGTATATATTTAATAATATTTTGCATGTACACAAAAGCTCCGACTTACACACAAGAGTAGGAGATAGACACGATTATGGCACAAGGAACAGAAATAGAATTGAAATGCCATTTTTCCGATTAGCTAAAGTTAAAAATTCATTTATGGGTCAAGGTATACGTTTTTACAATAGAATTCCTCATAATATTAAAGAGTTTAGTAGTTCTAAATTTAAAACTTATATAAAAAATGTACTAGTTCAGAGAGCGTACTACAGTACCTATTCAGGAATATATGGACGATAAAAACCCATGGAGGGTTGTCGCGTAAAAGCCACAGGACAGTTCTTTGGCATATTATGTTATATTATGTAGATAGATATAAGTTACATATTATGTAATATTGACATGATTTTAAAAGAGCAACTATGGAGTTTCTTGCCGATTCTTCTCCATAGATAGGTACCTACTGCTTTCCGAATCGGTGGTAAATGTTAAAAATACTTATGTAATGACGATTCGAAAGTGCTACTAAATAGTAGTCTAATTGAATAAATGAATGTTTGAGTTTGAGTTTGAGTTTGAGTTTGAAAATTACCTATGCTAAACCAAGGAAAAACATAGATAGGTTTTTTTTTTTGCAATCGACATTAGGATACCTACCTACCTACCTACCTACAAGAATACTTTCTTATCTCTTTATTATCTATTAGGTATCTTTACCTATAAATTACACTTAACAATTTTTACATAAACGTAGCGCTAAACTCAAAGACAGTGTCGGGTCACGCGATCAATATCGCAGTTCCCCCCGCGCCGCGCTACACGTGACAAATTGCGTGATGCGACTAGATCGGATTAAACGTGTTATTTTGTTGTTTAAAGATACATAATACGTTATAACTTATAATAGATACATATTGTATTTAATATGTAGGTAGGTAGGTATCAACTATCAATACCTACTTAAAATTATACTTACTTAGTAATTATTACCTACCTAGGTAGGCAACTGTGTTTATAAAATTATTAGATAGGTACCTAATTAGAATCTGTAAATAATCGTTCAATTAAGTATTAAAGACGGAAAACTATCTAGGTACTGACAAAAAAAGTTGCGTCGTCTACGTTCGTAAATCAAACACATGAAAATATCATAATATTATCTACAGACTACATGTTCATGGTTAAAAGCCAAGTTATACTTAGGTCATTTTAATTTCATCTAACTAACCGAACTAATTGGGCCATATTTGTTTGAATATCATGTTTTCTAATTTTATTAAAAGAATTAAATCTCTATTGACCAATCATCGCCTATTTTGTCACATTCCATTTCAATAGAACCACGACACAGTATTACAATAATATTGTAATACTGTGACCACGAACTAAAATAAAATGTCAGCCGTCCCGCCTCATGTGACACAACCAACCAATCAGCGATGTCGCATTACCGCCCGCGACACAACCGACCAATCAGCGATGTCGCATTACCGCCCGCGACAAAACCGACCAATCACGCGCGTCGCACGGATCCGGTGACACCCAGTGTCATCCAATGACATTCAGTTGACATCCATGGAGAGGTCAACGCCCTGTCGCCTGGTTGGAGGGAATTCTATTCGATTTAATGTTTTTATTGTTATTTTTTTCGTAGTTTGGAAGGAACGTTTTTGGTGACGTGATTTTTATTTGATGATTTCGTTTTGAAACATTATTTTATTGTTGTATAATAATTTTGTTAAAATCGTTATTTATATTAGAAATGGATGTTTTATTTAAGCATATAAAAATACAGATTTTAATTTAGTGCTAATTCAAAGTCTTACCTATTAGGTAGGTAGGTACTTTGTATAATATTATTACCTAGGTATGTAAATAACTACTAGGTAGGTAGATAATATTTTAAGAAACGATCTTTTATCATTTTTTTATTTTTTTCATTTATTTAATTAGGTAGGTACCTATAGGTAAAATTGAATTAGAATATCTACCTATTGGTTTCAACTTTCAAGTTTGACGGGCTAATTGGAATACCTAGGTATGAAATAAAAAATATTACTTAGGTACGAAAACCAATGTTTTATACCTATAACCTTAGGTTACCTAATAGATAGGTTTCTACTTACCAACTCTTTTTATGAATGAAATAGATAGGTACTTAATCTAGAAGTTCTTATGTTATCTATAATATTATCTAGAGGCGTCTATGAGAACAAAATGAAGATCTAAATAATTTAATTACCCATCAATGATTTCTCATACAAATCAAAGGAAAAGCCGCTCATTAATTGGAAATATAATTAAAATCTCTGCTTCACAAGTTTATAGAGCCATCTCTAATAAATGTGTCGTTTTATCGTGGAATTAAGGGCCGACATATAAATGGTTGATTGGAGGCGCCATTAAAAAACCAGTGTTAGTTGAACCATCGGTTCTTGTATGAAATTTGAATTCATTTTTTTAAGATTTCGATTTCAAAAGATTTCTAAGATCTTTGATATTGATTCGTTTGAAATAATGAAAATCTATACTTTAATAGTAGGTATCTACCAATTATAAAGCTGAAGGTGTTTGTTTGTTTGTTTGAACGCGCTAATCTCAGTAACTGGTCCGATTTGAAAAATTCTATCGGTGTTAGGTAGCCCATTTATCGAGGAAGGCTATAGGCTATAATATAGCCTAGGTATATATAATCACGCTAAGACAAACAATAGCGAAGCCACGCGGGTGAAACCGCGGGGCGCAGCTAGTAATTGTAGGTATAACTTCAAGAGTTCAAGATATACTGGTCGGTAATTTGGAGACCGACTTATAAAGTTTTTAATGTTTTTATGGTGACAATTTGAGTTAACAATGACAATTTGAGCTGTTGACAACTGCGTTGATTAGACCTTAGGTAGGTTCTGTAATCCTGCCTTAAAATTACCTACCTTGGTTTACTTATTTGGTATTTTAATTAGGTACCTACGTACCTACTTATGTCTATGAGAATGCACTTATTTTTTTTTTCTTTTTTACGTTGTTCCTAGTTTTAGATATCTTACACTTAGGTACCTACCTACTGCATTCTTTTTCTATCTCAAAATACTTAGAAGAATTAATTCGAATCGGAATGGAATATCCAATAGGAAAAAAAAATTACTTGTCGACTTACTAGATAATATCCACCTTATAGTTTTTAATCGCCTTCCGCGATATCCAACACATAAACAATCACTATTTAGGTACCTATCTATTCAATTTGAATCAAGTTATTAAAATGACCGTATTTAGTCGTATATTAATACCTAGGTCGAAATAATTATAATAGGTGCTTATGTGTTTTCAGCTTTAGGTAGATGGGTGTTATGTAGTTTTTTACCGATAGATATTACGTAAATAGGTACCTACCTATTAGGTATGATAATTAATATTTTTTTAGATAGGTAATAAAATACGTTTATTATCTTAAACACTATTAAGTAATATTGTTATATACCTAAACAATTCTCCAAACAAAGCAGTTGTCGCCAAGCAATCTATGCGATCGATCAGCACCATAGAGATCTAGAGAGATGCCAATCGCTTGCGCTGAGTACGAAACCTGGTGTCTCATAACAAATTTACGCACACAACAGTAAACAAAATAAAAACAATACTTCGCGTTGTGTGCGTGTCATCACACAAAAATTTGAGAGCGACTATTCGTTCGCACACTAGATTGTAAGTGACGTACGTATACAGCACCACACAGCCGCAAGATATGCGTTTACGATAGGGATTGCTTGTCGATAAAATGAGAAACGTTAAAATTAAAACAATTTATAGGCAATACAGTAACTAGGTAGAAAATAGAAATGGACACCTTGATGGTAGCATTCATGGTGATGAAGTACATAAAGCATTGCCTATTGACTTATTGTAAAGTAATATAAGTATGAAATAAGTGACTTCTTTTTTTAATCCATGTATAATAATTACTATAAAATTATTGCTCGAGTACCTATCAAATAATAATAATACAATCAGATATTAAGCTAATAGTAATACATTATGATATAAAAATAAGGTAGTAAAATAATACATAATACGATAAAAAATCCGAATCTTATCGACATGGACACACTCGACGCGCATCCTCAACTAACGACCGCGAGCAGCGGCCGTACTACACGATCGAATGCTTTAGTATGTTCATTATACACTGCGGTATTCGAACTCCGCGTTTGAATAGAGTCACGTACAGAAGAAGCATTGTAAACTATTTACATCATACATTACACATTTAGATCAGAAACCAAGAAATCACTCTACGTAATATTGTTTTTGAAATTTTAGTAAGAAAATCGTATAATTTTCAGTACTTACCGATGGTATGTGATTCCATTTGACTTAAAGTTGCTGGTTCCACTTCGGTTTTTACAAACTTTAACGGAACAACACGGCATTGTCAAATAATACCCGGCCGACGGTCGAACGTAAACTGAATGCAACAAACAGCATGTGTTCCATTTTTGTACATATTGCTGCGACACCGGCCCCGCCCCCTAACCATATCTCCCTTTAGTTTCTGTGATCTGTGATCAGCACCATCTGGCGGCAAATTGCGTGAACGTGACTCAGCGGTTATGGTGTTATGGTAGTGATATGATTTCATACTTTTGGGCTTCAAGTTTGGGGTTTAGATATATTGCTCTTGTTCCTTGGTTAGGAAGAAAGAAGTGGCATAAACAACAAAGTATTTTTTGCATTAGTTAAGTAAGGCAATAGAATAGTACCTACGTACCTAGGTATATAAATTACAATAGTAGCAGATCAAATCTTTCAAATCTAATCTTTACCTGGGCATCCATTATTTATAATATGCATGAAGCCTATTATAAATGTATGTATGTTTGTTACTCTTTCACTCAAGAATGGCAGCTGATAGATATTATTTGGTTGAAATATTAAATACCTACTTAATTAGGTCTCTAGTATGAATCACTTCAGGAAAACAAGATAACTACAAGCTTTTAAGTGTAGTTTGATTACCTAACGGAAGCCTGAAGATTGTTTTTTTATTAATATTTAAAATATTATAAACTTATAGGTACTACGACTCACTGCGTATAACTGTAACATGATGTAGTGTCTCTATAAGATTTACCATAGGTTTAGGTATCTAAGTTTAGATTTTGGTATACAAGTGTCAAATAAACATATATTTTAGGTACAGCCTCTTTTTGCCACATGCTCGTAAACGTGAAACAACAAAATCATTTATCCAACATCCAAAAAAAGCGTAAATTGTTTCAAAACTGACAGTCCTGTCAGCGATGTGTCCTCCAAAAAAAGGTTATTTCATGCAAAATCGAAAAAAGGGAACAGACGTGTGAAATCCTTTGTGTAGTTTTTTTTGCTTTTCTTGTCTCGAAGATGACGTTCCCGTAAAAGGTTTGTACCCGTTGACATATTAAATTTACGCCAATCTCAACCTTATCCCATAGGTAATAAGGTGTAACAATATTTGCAATGTCATCATTTCGGATTATTTTTTTGCCGAATGTATCACGTACGGTTTTTAAATTGAGGGCGGCTTTTTCTTTAAATAACATATTTATACTTGTCAGTGTGCTTTTTTTAATAAATCATGCCTCTGAGAGGATGGGCATTAATAGAAATATTTCAAAAAAATGAATGCCCTAATTCAAAAGCCATTTGTTATTTTGTCCACAGATCTTAGGAAGCTAATTCTTCCTTCTTAAACTTAGATGACCACGTACCTACCTAGATTCATATTGACACTGATTCGAACCTAGATTGTTTGCGGTTCTAGGTATAATTGTTATATTCATGATCTCTGTCAGGCTTATAAAAGATTTCTAAGATGTTAGTGATCTTGTTTAAAAATATTAAGAGACCAATGTGCAATCGCGCAATGTGTGTATGTACTTACCTACTTCTATTTATCACATGTTCATAATTAACCACATAAATTTTGATTTTCAATCTAAATCGTATTAAGAATAACCTCTGCGAAATTTTTGCTTGATTAGGAATAGTAGGTATAATAGCCGGTATTCATATCTCGGTTCTATTTCTTAGCAAAATTTTATCAAAAAATTTGAAGTCGGTTCTATATTACAACTGACAATACACATTTTAATTTTAATAAACCTACCCCAAAGGCTTAACATACAGGGTGTTTACAGCATTACACACAAGAATCAAGAAGCAATCAGTGTCATCTAATCAAGGGATAATTGCGGCGCGACAATGGACACAAAATGATTTCTGTTACATCATGCCGGTTGATGAGGTCCTTTGTCGGCGGATTGACATCGATGTGTGGATAATTAATGAAATGGTGGGATCATGTGGTTTTTTTTGAACCCCCTGTACAAGAATAGATATGTAGGAAGTTTGGTGTAAGGTAGTGATTATATAGGTCATAATTAATGTCTTAAGAGCGGCTACAGAATGTCGAAGAAAGTTCATTCTACCTGTTTGAATTGATCAAATAGTTTTTTACTTTTATCGAAACAAGCAAAAAAGCCCTTTTCTTTAATCTTTAAAATGTCATTGGTAGATAGGCATATACCATTCCAATCTACCTAATGTTTAAATTCGTAACAATCATATCAAGATATTATTAGTTGGAAGGTATAGGTAAGTTGTTTTGGAATTATGTTGTCTTTTGAAATCAAATATTTAAACAAGTCACTTTGAGAGTAAAATTTCAAGGTCGCGTCATGGCAATACCGTCACGTCATGGAGAATTCGAATCTTGCCAAAGAAGTTTCACTTTTGAAACGTGTGCTCGGCACATAAGCTCTTTTTATTATTCGTATAAGTAATACGAAAAATGATAAATTTTCACACTAACCGAAAGTTCATTAACCCCACGGTGCAACGCACCAACTCACTAAACGTGGTTTAACCAGGTGCGATCCAAATTAACCGTTTCAGACGGACGCGGATGTCAACTTGTCAATGTCACGTTAAAAGCTTTCGCCTGGTGTTGGGTGACTGCTTGCTTTTTGCGTAGATTAAACGTTGATCAACGAATCTTAGATTAAATTTAGGTGGTTTCATTGATTGTTGATTTGGAGATATTTTTTAATCTGCTTTCACGAGCTTGGTATGTACATATTGTAATTTACTGCCCTTGACTTTTTAATATAATTTGATATCACACGCTCTTTAAAATTACAACTGCTTTCTTAATCACACTATTTTTGATTTAGGGCTGATTTTTCAATCGTTGGTTAAAACTTATTCTTCGGATAACGTATTAAACTAACATTTCAAAAATGCATTTTAATTGTCCGGATTTGACAGTTGAATGACATTTTAATATTATCGTGTAATACTTTATTGGACGGATAAGTTTTAACCAAGGATTGAAAAATTGGGCTTTATAACTTAAAATTTCTACTATCTTGTTTGGCTACATACAATTAATAGCAAGACAAATAGAAAATTGAAGATGCAAGCATGGTAAGTGTTATGAAATACATATAGTAAATTGTAATACAGAACTCTGAACTACACTTTTATCTTCAAAATATAAAGTAAATTCCCAAAGTTTACGCTTATTACATCGATAGAAAACACAAAACAACCAACCAAGAATAATCAACTGTCCTACATTACTAAGACAAGTTAAAACAGCGAATAATTGTCACACAAATTAGTTGGAATCGTTCGTGTCGGATGTCAAACTGTCAAGATGTAAAAGCTTTCACCGGGTGTTGTGTGACCGGACCGTTTTTGCATTTATTTGTAGAAAAAATAAAGCACTGTGTGAATTGTAGCGAATTTTTGTACTTAAACAGTGGTTTATTTTTATAAGGGGAATAAAAATACTAGCGAGAAATTGGAGATTTATTTATAGGTAGTTGTAGTATCTACCTTTATTTTTGCTTTAGGCGCGGGTCCAACACAAGCGGCGCGGGCGCGGGCGTGCCATAAGCGCACCTCTTCAATCTGTTTTGCACCACGTCCTTCTTCTACATTTTGTATGAAAGAACTTTGGAAAGGCGTCGAGACGGCACGCCACGGTTGTGCCACGGTTGCGCCGCCTTTCCAAAGTTCTTTGACCCGCGCCTCAGACATAAATTAACATAATTAATAGCAAAAATATATATAAATAATACCTACATACATACGTGATGTTATTAAGGCTGACGTAGAAGATAAAGATTTGTTTGTCTCTCTATCCCTGTTTAACCGACTTATATAAAATAGTGACGATTCTCATATCTTATTACTTCGTTTAGAAATAAGTAATTAGTAACTAACACCATTATTTTGTATATTATCTTCCTCAATTAAAATTAACTTACTCTACACACAATAGCACAAATCACATTTCCCTCCGAAAAGTCAAGCCACAGATATTAATAGATGTAAAAATGTTTTAATGACGCAACATCCATCACATAGAGAGCAGATGAAAAAGAATAAAAGGCACAAAGGTTGCGCCGGCGCCCGTACGCGTCCCGCTGGCTCGGACTTGGTTATACAGGGTGTGCAGAAATTAAATGGATTTTTTTAGTAACATTTTTTTGAAGTGAAAACTTCTTTAGCGGCGTTGAGCACTTTTTCTGTAATGGGTATAAAATCTTAAACTCGCGTGAGGACACGTGACCTGATCGAAAAAGCGTAAGACGGATGGACAGCTATCCCCTTTCTACTACGCGCGTTTTCACTTCTGCCGGCACTCCCGGAGTGCAACCCGTCTTTTTTTTATTGTATGATAGGGAAGCGCTTGATCACCATCTCGCCTGATAGTAAGCTCAGATGTGGTCTAAGATGGAGCGAGCTTCCCTAGAAGGTAGGTAAACTCAAACTCAAACTCAAACATTTATTTATTCAATTAGACTTCTTCCAGAAGCACTTTTGAATCGTCATTACATTCTTTAAATTTACCACCGATTCGGAAAGCAGTATCTATGGAGAAGAACCGGCAAGAAACTCCATAGTTGCTCTTTTAAAGTCATGTCCATATACAATATAATTTTACATTACATGTTACTTACATCTAACTACATAATATTATATATTATCATAATATGCCAAAGA
>CAJQZM010034173.1:0-14304 GCA_907164665.1 Colias nastes
AGAAGGCTACCTATATTGAGCTATGATATGCTCCGACTTAATATGGGATCTAGATTTTTGGTTATGTGCAGTGTTTTCAAGGTTTAGTATGGTTTTTAAAGAAGTACAATGTAAATAATAGCTGAGATTATTCAAAGTGAAATATTAATAACTTTTTTTTACAAATTTGAACTCTGATGTTTATTTATGTAGATATTTACTGTCAATTATAACTTTTTATGTCATCTTTTCACGGGATAATTGATAGCCTTCTATACCATATTATTTTATATGTACCCACTCACATACATTGTATGCACCCCAATTGTATAATCCGCAAGCACAACCTTGACATACAGTCAAATTGGTCGATAAGATTGGCGATAATTGTACAATCATACTTCAGGTCAGTTCCCTTGATATTTCAACCAACTGTCAATCTCTGAAAACAGTTAGGATCCCCAAGGCAGTTATGTTTAGTTATTGTTTTCTTTATGTAAAAGTGAATTCTTTATGATGAATAAAATGTATAGTAATAATGTGTAGGTGGAGTATGCACCTTAATATGATGGAGATTTGCTGTGTGTTTTATGACAAACAAAAATGTTAATGTTGAATGTGTGACATATTTGCTTTATATTTCATGTTTCTGTAATGGTACATCTGCCATGAACAAGAAACCATAATATGAGAATTCAATTGTATTGATGAGTTGCATTTTCATACTGTGAGACATGAACCCTCTCATTTCATTATTAATAATCATCATTCATCTAATATGTACATATTATAAAGTATAAACACATTTAAAACATTTAGATTTACAAAAAATAGTGCAAAGACAATGTAGAAACTGCATACTTCCTTGTATTATAAATGTGTAGCAACAACATTTATTTAATTAGAAGTGACAATAACGTTTGTTATAAATCCACCATTGTATTTTTCACCAAACAAATGAAAATTGAAATTTTAACATAATATTAAAATTGTTGTCAATTGAAATGGTCATTGAGTGAGATTAACAGCTTTTAATGGTCAATGATGTTATTTGGTCATTAAATGATTGTATTACATAAATATATTATGTTAAATGTAAATTTATAAAATATAAGTTTCTCCAAAATGTATTCAGCATGACTGGATATTCAGTTTGATCTCAATTCTTATTGTACATAATTTTGCCTTTTCCAATAGTTATTTCGATTATTTTTTTATCAAGAGTATCATGCATTTCAAGTTTTATTTTTTGTATGAACTAGGACCAAACTTCAGAGAAGGCTAGGAGGTTGAGATGACTGTAAGATGGTTTTCTATATGAAAATAGCTTTAAAACTTGGATTTGACAAGGAAAAGTGGTTAAGATAGACTGATTTTTTAAATCTTTACTTATACTTTGATACAGGTATCTTGACAAGTAAAAGTTGTATGATAACTTAAGCATGTGTTAAAATACTGGTAATAGAGTAGTTGTAAAATATAGAATAATAACAGATGTTATGTCATTCAAATATTCTTTTATCGTTTATGATGTCGCTTGTTTACCTAAGAACAAAAATTTTAAATACCTTTGCTACTGCAGACACTCTAAGCTTTATATTGCATCAGTTTTTCATCCATAATATGATCCATTTTTATACAATATGACATTAGGAGCTTAAATATTTAGCTTCTACTGAATAAAGATTAGATATAGTGGTACCAAAAACAAAACTCGAGGATAAACGTTTGTCAAGAATCTGTATTGAGTATATTGGCTTAGACACGGTATTTGCTTTTATATCATTCGGATAGGAAAGAAAGGACCACGCCAATTGGATCTCTCATTTTGGCCAAAAGCATTTTTATCATCGAGACTGATAATGTAGAATGTTGAAAACATAGTTAGATCTGCTTTATTATTTTTTAAAGATTTGTAAAGGTCGACGGCAAATATATATTTTGGAAGGCTCACCTTTGGAATATAGAGTAATTTTAATCCTATTATTGCTCAATCAAAATTTTTATTAAGAGCCACACTTATGATATGTGCCGAATTTGAAAGTGTAAACATTGTGATCGTAAAATTCAAGTCGCTGATAATATGTATGTATATAATAATATTAATTAACATATGTATGTATAACCTATTAATTATTGTTTAACAAATGAATGTGATATGTAAGTGAATATTGAGCGTACTTGGCAACTTCCGGTACTGAAGCGAGCCGGCGCCGACGGACGGCGCGCAGCGGGCGCGGCACAAAGTGAACAGTAACCATAAGTTGTGAGGTCTATCGACGGTGCTGTGGAGTGATTAGACATTGTAGGTGTGTAACATACTCGCTATTACTGGCTACTGGCTTGTGGCAGCCCTTGTGTAGTGACGGTCACTCGACTCTTTGATTGAAAGGATACGGACAAATAATAATCAAGGCATAGTAAATGCTGTTTTGTATTGTACAAAATATGGTCGTTGGTAAGAATTAAGTAATCATAATGTGTATCATTGAAAAGGTATAAAACATGCATGATTTCAAAATCATTAGTTGTAACTTACTATAGTGAGCGCTGAGCAAAAATGGAAAATATTAAATGGAAAAAAACCGAGCCAGTATTTAAAATCCGGATTTCTGTGTAGATTTTTCTCATAAGTGCAATATCTAGCTGTAATGTAGCGATCAGTGTAAGTGAGTAACCTCGACGATTAATGTTTATGATGGTCGATTTTTATTTTCTATTCCTTCTCATGTTGTCTTTAAGTTGCATTTACATCGAATGTACATTAAATGTAATTATTGTGAGCTTTATTCATGCAATCGCTTCCTGTTCGCTTCCGTGACGTATACATAGATGCCCCACATTAGGAACCCGAAACAATGTTATGCTTTTTGACATAATACTTACCATACTTATAATAATAACATCATATTAGATAATGTCACAGGTCCAGGTTGTAATTTAGGATTTATCTTTCCCAATGACGTTACCTACTTTAAGGTTTAGTAAGTTTTAGGTGACCCAAAAATTTAGCTGTTAATAAATATGTGTGCTATAAATATGGTCCCTTACTTATTTATTAATTTTATGTGAACCACTGTAAAAGATTTCTGTATAAAAGTGTTACACAATTACAAGATTGTCGAAACATCTTTGTTGGAAAGCAGTTTATGTAGAAATATTAACATTTTTTAAAAGTACATAAAGATATTTTTGTATGTTCAGGGTAGGAGTTGTGCGAGATGTACCATAAAATAACTTTGCTAGAATCTTAGATTTGATAGTTCTTTTATAGAAGGTTAATTATTATTTTAAAGTTTGCTTTTAGGTGATTGATAAGTTTGTAATTTTTATTACTATTATATTAGATTAAAATACTAACGTTTAAACTAAACCAAAAGTGCCCATTGATATAAGTTTATATATAAAGCAAGCCTTTTGTTCAGCATTTTGTTATTAAATAATGTTTAGGCGTTCAAAATTAGTAATTAAGAAAATTATCGACGGATTGTTGAGTTTTAGTTATCAAATTGTTGAGGTTTATTGAAAAAAAAAACGATTGAATTTTTTTACTTACAGTGCTTTACAAAAGGCTTGTTTTTAGAGGCATTGATTAACATCAATAATAATAGTATCGATTTTAAGTAATAATAAGAATGGTTTTATTAAAGTTTTGTTTCAGAGAAGAAATTCTAATTACTATTTTTGTTTCCAATATTTTATCACTTTTACCTGTTTTCATTGTATTGTATCTTGCTGTATTGCAGACATATCCAATATACAGACTGATTTAACATTTGTATTTTATTTTGCCAACCAACCCAATGACATTTACGGTTTACTACAAAGCATTATTTTGAGGATTCGTAGGCAACCGAGAAGTTGTTGGTAAATGACGAATGTCGCCCAATTCCATTCACATGTATTAGCAGAGTGACAAGCAATTGTGTAGCCGACCTTTAAAAAAGTGTTAACTCAATTATTTTAAGGTCCCAAGATCGTTAATACTTAATATTATAAAACTAGCTTTCCACCCGCGGCATCGCCCGCGCAGTCAAAGAAAAGTTCCCGTTCCCGTGGGATTTCTGGGATAAAACCTATCCTATGTCCTTTCTTGGGTATCAAAATATCTCTATACCAAATTTCATGCAAATTGGTTCAAAAGTTAAGGCGTGATTGAGTAACAGACAGACAGACAGAGTTACTTTTGCATTTATAATATTAGTATGGATGTGGAGTTGCACTTTGTCTTATTTTTTTATAAAACAAAGATAATTTTTGAGATTCATGTTCGACAGAAATTGCAAGTGCTCAAGTTGTCTAAAATCTAAAATTAATAAATTATGACAAAAACATAAATATTATGATCAGGCATGCTAACCTGAAAGACCGCATCTACGCTTACCATCAGGTGAGATGGCGGTCAAATGCCTGAGCAGTGTGTTAAAAAAAATCAAAGAAATCTTTTGACTCAGTCGTCCTACAAATATAAAATTTTGGGTCAATGTATTTGTTAACACTATATTTAAAAGAAATAAGATGAAACTGGGTATACCATAAAACAAGGCCAAAAAAAGCAAATTAAACAAAAAATTTGGCTTAAAGGTAGATTTTAATTAAAATGCTTTATAAAATTATCAGTCTTAATATAATTAGAAACTGCTATGATCAATATTACATCAAAACTGCTTTTGTAATTTAACATGGAAATAAAAGTGTTTCATTATGACGTACTAACTATAAACATTCAGGGTTTATTTTCTATATTTTACCTATCTACTATTTAAAGAGCAAATAAAGGGTATGTCTTGAAATGGTATTGTAGGGACAATGCCATAAAATCCCTAAATACACAAATGTTCATGAATATTAAATTTGAAATACATACATGTTTCTTTATTGTAACTTTATGTTTAACTTAATATTGAATACTGCGCTTTGTTTGTATGTCGTCTAATAAGATTCTTAACTCCTCATCTTCAAATCTCCCTTCTAGAGATGGTATGAGTGCCTTTGCTTCCTCTGGTGTCTCAGGACAGAGATTAGCCAAACTAGCTACTTCAAACTTGTGTAATTTCTTAGATTGTAGCAAACTGAAAACAATACAATTTTAATTAGTTTTTGTTACAATACAAAATATAATAAATAGAGAACCTAACAGCAATTGTCCAGACTTATAAACAAATTCTACATTCCATTTATTTCTATTAAAACATTATCACATAAATAAAGCAACCTTAAAACTTTATTGAAATTTTGTTTAACCAAACGTCTTTAAAGGCACATGAATGCATAATATAAAAACTTACTGGCTAAAGTAACTATACAAAAAGTTGAATACTTACTTTCGTACGGCAGTGATTGTTTCTTTATTTTTAAATTTTTTAAACATATTTGTATATGTTAAAGTTTTCATAAACAGTTCTGAAAATTCTTGCTCTTCTTCGGCCGACTCATTTTGCGCTTTCCTGTGTTCTAATAGCATGTCCACTTCAGATATAAGCAGAGTTTCGGCATTTTCAAATTCTAGAATCATACATTCATTTAAAAAAAAGCTTTTTAATTATAAATATTGAGATTTTATATAAAAAGTAGAAATACCTTTGGGAAACTGTAAATCGGCTGCATCTTCCTCGATTACGTCTTGTATAGGTCCGGCCATAGCAATTCCTCCACAAGTTTAAATAATTAAAAACTCAAAAATGTAGGCTACAGGTTATTATTTCTAGTAAATACCACGTAAATACGTTGTTGTTTGTACCTGTAAGTTTACAGCAAGTTTACAGTGTATCAGCACAGAGTATCAGAGAACCAGAGAACTAATGACCACTAATGACAAATGACAATCACAGAGCAAGTAATAATGACAATTGACAATTAATTGATTATTGACGTCATGGACATGACTGATGACAGTGAATTTCTCTCATCGATATGTCAAATCACAGAACAGTAAGTATTTGTGTGTCAAATATACAAAAATAACAATTAAGACTTGTTGCCACTGCCTCTGACTGTATGCAATGTAATAAATAAATATTGCGGTAATAATACATCTTGTGAACATTTGTGATCAAAAATAAGACTTGGTTTAAAGGTTTTGTAACCAGGCCATTAAATCTATAAAAAAAAGAATATTGCAAAATTTGACAGAAATTTTGACATTTGACATTTGAATTAATGTTTTTGTTTACATTCTCACAAGGCACAATTAAGGCACAATTCAATTCCCATAATTTTGAAAATATGAATAGCTTAAAATTGGTTCAAGTGGTTCATATGTATATTTAATTCATAAATTTCACTATTTTAACTTAGTTTGAAGTTACTGCACTTTTACCTGATACCAATAACTTTTGAAGCATCCTACATAACCTATTTTGAAAACCAAATATTTGTAGCTTACTTATTTTTGTAATTTATGTTTTAATCAGTAACTATGTCAAAGACACCTACAAAAAGTCATGAAAACTCTTATAGTTTTATTCCTAAAGGTATGTAATGTTTATTTATTTTGTGTACAGTACTCACAACAATAATATTAAACTTTAAATTAATGGTTTTTTTTACAGAAATAACAACACCCAATAAAGACAGCCCTGGCATATCGAAAACTGTGCACACTCATATTTCGAATTTGCATAATTTACTGTGTAACTGGGAGAAAATTAAAGAAAATGGTACAAAAATCTGTAAATCCATATCAGCTTTGAAGTTATATGAGTGTACAGATGAATACTTTCCTCATCAAGTTGGGCCACTCATAAGTAGCCTGTCTGAAGCATATGATGCTTTACAAAACATTGTACAAGGTAAAGTAATTTTATAAGATATTTGCAGCTATATTTTACCTAGGTACGTCTAATAACTTCAATTGAACAATACATTGTGAAATTCCATGTTCTGTTTCCGATATAGAGACAGGATTGTCACATTATAAAAAAAAGTTCCATAGGTGCGTATTATTTTGTATTCCACCTTCCACATCATGCCAAACCTATTTTTTGTGTCTCCACACTTATCAATAAACTAATTGGCCAATATAATCTATTTTACAAGTTAATAAACAGTTTAATCATAGAAGGTTGATAACAACTTTAATCCACTAATAAGTTGAGATGTTTATCTTAAAAGTCTCAACAGATAAATACTACTACTAACACTGAGAAATGACAACTATAGAAACTCATAAATACCTTTAATCTTAAAAATTGATTTCATATTCAAACCTTTATAGAAATTGTATTGTATAATTGTTTTTTATTTTTCTCAATTTGCAGGTGTCCATTTGATAAAGAAGCAGCTACAAGCACTCTCTGAGCTTGAAACTTCAGGCCAAGGTGTTATTTTTACTTGGTCTGCTGGGCAAATTGCAGAGAATGTATCAGACATTTACAATGCCTTACAAAAAGAAATTAAGCTCAAACAAGTAATCACTGGTAAGTTTTTTCAAATCCTTTCTAAGATAGCAAGTTAAAGATGAAAGCATGTAAAGAGTGATTAAGATGCCTTTTTTATATATTGATTTTATAAAAGTATATGAAGCAGAATGGCCCAAGCTTGTAATAGAAGTTAAAACCCTAAGTTACATTAAATATAACTCTTTGGAAGGCTTAATGAATTGAGAAAAATAAGCATGACACTTTATTAGAGACTGATATATTTATTATTCTCTTTATCTAAGAAAATGTTATTCGTGTAACACTTAAGCATAATGTACTGTCGGAAGAGCGAGATGTCCTAACACAAGCATTTAATTGCTTAAAAGGGTGTCTCAATGACTGTAAAATTGTAATCATATTTGTTACAGAATAAATATTTTTGATTTTGATTTTTTTGATTTTGATATAGGTTTATACTATGTAGTGGATAAAAGAATAGACATTTTCACATAACAGTTTATCTACTACTAAATGCCATTATTACAAATTGCTTTACAAAATATAATAATGTAAGACCTTGTGCAGTATTTGCATAAACAAACTTATCAGCAATCTATTTCAATACTATTCTGTTACACTTATTATTTATTATACATTTATATTTATTATTTTAAACATGTCAATAACATATTATTATTACCTTTATTATGGTTATTTTCAAAGAGATTATAATTAAAAATGTATAAGTTAACAATGATTAAGTACATAATATAATGAAATATTTACTAAATAAACTATTTGCTATAGGTAAGCTCAATATCATATTTCCCATTGTTTTTCATATTTTGTTACAGAAAATCTCGCACATTGTAGAGACGAAAGCCTTATAGAGGTATATGTCAGTTCATGGGAACTTGAAGCCTATTATAATAGTGAATTAAGTGCTTTCTTATTTGCTGATATTGGGTTTGGACCTTGGATAACGTAAAACAATATTTATTTTGCGATATCTATGTAACTATATTTATAATTTGTATGTTTATTGTATCATAAAGTGTAATTATAATATAAGTATTCTGATATTTATTTTCGTATTATTTTCGTCCACACAATAAACTAAATTAGACGAGACATGACAATTTTTGTTTGTTCTGTCATCACATTTAAACGTAAAAAAACATTGCAATTATAGGTAGGTTTATTCTTGGTTTATTTTTCTTTTTGAACTTCGCAACTGCGTCGGCTTCTGCATACTAAAAATTGAAGTAATATTTTTCCTAATTTCTAAAAAAACTATCATGCTCCGCAAATACCGGTATTAACGTGATGCATTATCTAGCCTACCATATGAGACAAAGTGTACAAATATTAAAAAATGTATCAGATTGGTATATTTTTTATCGTCATCACCGTTTAAATCACAAAGCTAATGAACTGCCTGAGCGAATACGCAATCAGAAGTGGTTTTAACCAACTTTCCCAAAAGAGACAGAGGCTTTCAATGTGTATCTTTTTCATGAAATCATAAAATAGCATTCTGGCAGAGGAGACCAACCACAAACGATTCCTGTAAAATTCGAACAATGCATCAGATTCAGTTGTAAAAAAAATTCTTATACCTACCTACCTTATTCCTAATTGTGCCTCCTTATTCATCACTGAATAGTGATAATTGAGAATTGGTATTACTTACATAATATATTGTTTCTTTGCTTTATGTATTTTAAATTTTAATGCATGTACCATGGACGTATAAAAAAAGACGGACGCCGTATTACGAACAAACAACGTGAAGCCACCATAGTAAGCTAGCGATCGTGTAAAGACAATAAACACGCACACACTCTCACCATAGTAAGCTAGTCGGCCGCCATTACGTCGTGAACTACCGACTGATTAACTGCGTCACTGTTTCACAAAAAATATTTAAAATGCCGTCTTGCGTGGTTAAATGGTGTCGCAACAGTACAATTTTAAATAACAAAACACAAGGGATTACATTCCACAGGGAAGCAAGTTATTTCTTTTATGTTTTAATGACAAAATTATTACGGCAAAATTTATAGAAAAAAATACAGCCGCCATTGTCATCAGGACAGCTGTTGCCATGGCAACATGGCACACACACATGGATGTTTCGCCGCCATTACTAGGCTTCACTCAATGTTTAGGCGATATACCGTCCGTCTTTTTTTATACGTCCATGGCATGTACTTATGAGCAATAAAATGTAACAAGTAGGTAAATAAAATATAATCAGCCTCGTAAATCAAAGCATTAGGGCTTTATTCAGTTTCATGGTGATAAAATATGTGGGCTTAATTATTAATTAGGTACAAAATAAGGCCGTTATGTACACTGACCACGGGTGTTGAGTAGTTCGGGTCACTAACCACTGCGTTCAAGTCGGTCAAACAATTAACTGTGGATTTCATCTTTGGACTTTTGGGATTGGGACTTAAGACAACAGAAACAAAGTTAATTATTTTAATTATTACATATTTTTTATTGGTCGAAATGACTGTAAAATTATTAATGTTATCGAAAACCCGATTACCCGTTATTGTAATTACCATAAAAAATAATGCGGCGACCATATCAACATCAACAAGGTCGTTTCCATAGTAACGCGTACTAAACAAAATTAAGCTATTTTCGTGATTGTTAAACGGCTATGTTACTTGAACATGTTTAAAAGCCAAGGAAGTAATTTCAAATAGAGACCGTGTGTCGTTTTACTTTTTTCTTACACCATATACATATGCAATTTATTTACGCAATTTGAAGACGCAGTTCTCAGTTCTCACTGCATCATGGTATAGCAATTAGGAATAAAATAATAGCGCACACTATTATCTGTGCGTCTATATTGCGTATATAAATATAATAGTGCCAACATAGTTTGGTAATTAGTTCTTCTTATCAGCCATGGGACGTCCACTGCTGGACAAAGGCCTCCCTCAAGGATTTCCAGTACGACCGGTCACCGGCGGCCTGCATCCAGCGGCTCCCCGCCACTCGGACCAGGTCGTCTGTCCATCTTGTGGGAGGTCGTCCCACGCTTCGTCTTCCCGTTCGTGGCCTCCATTCCAGAACCTTTCTGCCCCAACGGCCATCGGTTCTACGGGCTATGTGCCCCGCCCATTGCCACTTCAACGTGCTAATCCGGCGAGCTATGTCGGTGACTCCGGTTCTCCTACGGATCTCCTCATTTCTGATTCGATCTCGTAGGGAAACTCCGAGCATAGCCCTTTCCATAGCACGTTGGGCGACGCTGAGCTTGTTCACAAGGCCCAGGGTTAGAGGCCACGTCTCTGTTCCGTAAGTCATCACTGGTAACACACACTGCTCGAAGACTTTAGTCTTCAGGCACTGAGGGATTTTGGATTTTGTAGTTGGAGGGAGTCCAATTTCGTTTCTTTTCTGAAATGTTGGTATAATACTGTATAATATAAAATAACTTTCATGGTACTTTTTACAATGCATAGATCTTGTATCTTGTTATTACTACATACATTATTAATGATCTCTAAATAAATAATTGATTAATATTTGCATACTATATGCAAATATCACACAGAATATACTTATATTGCATGTTCAACAATAATAAGTCTACAATAATTGAAGCTTATGTAAAAAATAATTTACGTTATGAAAAAAAATTTGTAAATTAACTTAAAAAACGCGTTTTTCCATAACTTTCACCACACAGCTTACTAGTCTCTAAGTTCGATTCCTGCTTCAGATAAGATTTCTCGCCAGTAAGTTATGAACTGTTATTTCGATACAAAAGTGAATTTTCTTTATGCCCTTTGGTATAATAGTTACGATGTTATCGGAAGTAGTTTAGGTTCGATTCCCAGTATTAGAAAAAGTTTTTATAACGACATGTTATGGAAGCCCGCTTTTTGCCAGGAAAATCGATCAGTTAAACAAAAGTGAAAATGAGTTTTGCACCATAACTCTTAAACAAACTTATTTTATTTTTCTTTAAAGGATCTTCATTTTTGATTTTATGTAATGTGATATAATCAACCTCGTACATTAATGAATTAAAAACATTATGTAGGCTTGAAGAATTTCGTAATTTTTTCATTCTTATATAACCAATTGAAAAGTTTAAATATTTGATATTAAATACAAACTACAAACCTAACACAGGTATCTGATTAACTAGATATCAGTAATATAATTAACAGCTAGTTAAAACCTTTCATTTGTTCGTGTCAATGCGTTTAATGAATTTATGGCTCTTCCATTATCACAATATAATATTCGCACTCAATAACAAAATGGCGAATTACATGCAAATGATGTTTTCATGTATTAATAACATTACATGTAAACGGATTATGAGCTCTATGTTGATTTATGCGCGACATTGTATTGATTTATGCGTTTTCAGTAATAAGAAATTTATTAAAAACCTGACGTAAATTCGTATATCATCATTTCATAGTTATCAGCAGTTTATGTTCATTAGCAGTGCTTATTCAAGTAGGCAAAAGAAATAAGTAAGAGATGCAATTAAAAAAAAACTTTTTACTTACTTTGAAGTTTGGTCCTAGACTTCAAGTTTCAAATACATACCCTTGGGCTTTGCAATGTGCACTGATCAATATGTAATAATAAAGTTTCAATTTGGCTTTTTATTATTTATAAAATAATTATAAACTTTAAATGAGTGAATATTGAAAACGAGCTTTTGAATTTTTAAATCAATGTAAAATCCTCTTTCAGCCCATCATGCAGTTAATGTGTTATAGTACAAAAATGCAAATTGATCGATAGATACAATTTTCCACGTGATGTAACTGGATAATAGATTGAAAGCCCGCGTTGTTTATTCAGCGATTTTACATATTAATTCGTGTTTGTTATCAGTTTTCATTACGTTGTTTATAAAGTTATTTCACTTTTATAAACGGGATAGTGTGTGAGTATGGATGTTTTTAGTGTGGCAAAAACGGCTTATTAGGTTAAGATAATTTGTTACTGATATGGATTATACTTTTAACTGCTTTTTCTAACTTTTTTATAAAATATACAGAATCTATGATACTAACATACAGACAGAAGAGGATCTTTAATTAGACGAAATAGAATTTTTAATTTTGTCAAGCATTTTTTTCAATTATATCGTGAAAACAAACAAATAATAAAATCATTCATTTCCTTAATGTATGTTACTCTGCTTAAAACATACTAAATTTCAAATAATACACCAGGTGCATTTGAATTCGCAGCCAAGTGCAGGCACAGTAAAATTAACAGCGATGGAATGCAAATGTGTCGCTGATTGATGTACTGTCTAATAAATTATACTGTGTTCAAACTGTATTAGTATTTATTGTCTAATTATTTATTAGCTAGAATAGATGTTGGGTGTTATGTTTTATGCACCTGAAAGTTTAATACGTAAGCTGTAAGAGAAACTTCTTAACTATAGAAGAACATAATTAGAAACCTATGCGATTTTTATAGTGTAGTCTTTAGAAAATGTAAGAAAAATTACCTGTGTGTAGAAAAATCGAAGAAAAAATGATCTTGCCCCACACTTTCCTAAGACCTAAATTGTAAATAACAAATTGAAAAATTTGAGCCCTGTATTACTGTGAAATTTAAAATTTTAATTAATACAATACCGCCATAGCAATTTCCTCTTTTATTACAACACATTTAAAACAAGCCCTCTTCAGTTACATCGAAAAATTCACTCAAAAAAATGGAAAATTTTATTCGTCCAGCTTACAAACTATTAAAAACAGCTGAGCTATGTAAAAGGGACAGAGGGTCCAATAAATCTGAATATTGCTAGTGCAATAAACGTTTTCCATCACTTTATGTTTAAACTACGCATATTACTTTTAGTTTGAGTGGTCGGGGATTAATTTTATACGAACTATTGATTGAAAAGTGTTGAAAATGTTTACCTCTAACGGGTATTGAAAACGAATACCTACCTATAATATCATAAATATAAGAGAGGAAGCGCGAATTCAATATGACTGAAACATGAATTTACTAGTCTTGATATTATGTAAGCGAAAATAAGATCAAAATAAGAAAGCTTTCACAGAAAGTACATAGGAAAATAATGAGAATTATTCTAGATAGGGATATTGTTAGACAATAATTTTTTGATAAAGAAAGTGTAGTAGATCTGAAAATATTTTTTTCTTTCTTTAACATACTGAAAGTTGCTGTGCAGTTAAACTTAAACTCAAACATTTATTTATTCAATTAGACTTCTTCTAGAAGCACTTTTGAATCGTCATTACATATTTTTATCATTTACCACCGATTCGGAAAGCAGTATCTAGTTATCAAATTAGCTATAAGAAATCACGTTCTTAATCAAAGAAAATAATATTATGTTATATGTACTATTCATTTAATTCTTTGTAGTAGGTAATTCACAACCTTATGAATGAAAATGGACATAATACCGGCTTTAGTCTTTATCCATAATTCATATGAATATATAAGCAAAATGAAATTATTCTTTGCAATGAATCCTTAAAAATAAAAGCATTAATATGGAGAACAAATGAAAAACATTGGCCACACGAAGACACATGTCCCCGGTCTGTTTTAATAAATTGCAATCCGCTTCATACAGATTAGTGGGCGAAGTTATATTGTGAAATTTATATAGAGCTGATAATACTACTAATTTCGAAATAATTAAATTGCTACATTAATATTTTTCAGTTTTAGTAATCATAGTAGGCCAGTAATCATACAAGGCCTAGAACATTAAATTAACAATGATTCTTTAACACAGCTTGATATTACACACATATTTAAAATGTATCTCATTTCAAGTTAGCACAATTTATTAATAGTAATTAAGCACTTTACTTGAATGAATTAATACAATAAAATGAAATGAAGGTAGTCACAAACTCAACATATGTTGTTACAAATCAAATATCATATTATTTGTGCCCAAATATCA
>CAJQZM010034175.1:0-49843 GCA_907164665.1 Colias nastes
TTTTGACATTTAATTTCACACACAGTGCTATTTAATTCAGAAAACTTATTTTCTTGTTCTTCTTTGAAGAACTATAGATATACAGCATCCACACAAACAAAAATTGAATCACTATTGGGTTAACAACTTCATTCATGCATTAATATTACCGCAAGGCTATCCTTTAACTCTTATTTAATATGTAAATTATTACGCTCAATACGACACACCACCAGTATACATTCATTTAACTCAATTAACAACCCAGTAGAGAATTTTTATAATACATTTTCAACCCTGTATTTATTATCTCTATGCATGAGCTGTGAAAAATGTTAACGTATCATTAAATAACGTTTACCGTCACACCGTGTTCATTCATTCGTAAGGTTAACGTCGTAACATATAGGCTCCTTAGTAAAATATCGGTTGGCATAATGTAAATATGAATTTAGCATAGTAACCGAATAATCGAGTATGTGTAATGTGTATGGCTACTATATTATATTTCATGGAAGTTTGAGTGAAATAACGTAACATAAAATAAAACCTCTACATACTATACAATATCTACATTCCACATATATATCGGAAATTAATCAAACTTGTAAAAAAGTGAGTAAGCCCGACTATAGTACACATAACAATTAAAAATTCGAATTTTACAAAAAAGGACCTTAAAAAAGAGACTTTATATCTTATTTTTCTCTAACAGGCAAACCTCCGGACTTCTTGGCTTTTACGATAACGATCCTGATGACGATGGTGCTGGTAGCTGGCGTGAAGAAGTCGCTGTTCTTCAACAACGTGCTGAACATCATCAACCTGAGCGTGTGGGTGTTCATCGTCGCTGCTGGAATGTTCTACGCGAAGTGGGATAACTGGTCTGCGCATAATGGATTCCTACCCTTTGGATGGAGTGGCGTAAGTATCATGATCATGTTATAATATACTAGCTGTAATGGTAAACGTTGATCTACCTTACTCTTATCACTTAGGGGTATGATTTTTTAGATATTACTGCTATGTATATGAGATTTATATTCATTTCCTAGATTAGCGTAACGTAACTAAGCCATCATATAACATACGTGGTAAATAAATTATGTATTTTGACGATGCAAACTAAAGAACGATTTGTTGAATCATAAAGTTTTTTAATTTTAGTTGAAACAGTTTAATATACCTATATTTAACAATGGTTATGTAAGCACACTTGGTAAAAATATACATTTCAAAAAGATACTTAAAGAGAGAGTGTGAAATTTAAAGTCATATTATGCAGCACAAATTTCTTAAGTCAGTATTTTCATATAAATAAAAAAATTAAACAGTTATCAAACGCTCTATAACTACTTCGTTAAAGTCCTATGAAACTAATGCAAGTTACCGGCCTACGATTGGTTCTCATCCGGTACAGCTACTCGATTCCTCATATTACAATAACATACTGAAAGCTCACATTATTTAGCCAATTTTATTGAAATACATTTAGGTACCGATAATTATTGAGATGTAGTAAAGAATGTGTTTATTTAAAATATAAAATAATATTTGTTCTTCCAAAACTTTTTATAATGCATACAACATTTTAATACTGTTGAAAACTTTCAACATAATGAAGTACAACTAAAACACGCCAACAGAACAAACGTCAAAACCAATGCATCGCATAAAATATAAATGAGAGCATATTTTTCCAACATTATATTACCTAATTAAATTATATTATATCGCTCATTGTTATAAGGAAATGTAATGAGACTATTATCATGAACATGTTGCTACATCGTCTAATTGCTCTTATATTACCACAGCATTCCTGCTAGCAAAAGATGTTGTAAATGAGAAAATCTTGGTTCATTATACAAGAATATTGTTATATTGAAAAGATCGCAGTAATATCATAATGGTTCTCAACTTCACATTGAGCTAGTGATATTTGTTTCACTGAATTTGTTTTAGAAGCGTGACATTTTTTAGTTATGTGTCTCTATTTTATGAGAATTAATCAAATTAATATAATGGTTTAATGATTTTATATTTCTGTTTATAATCCAATGAACAATAAATGCACGATCTATCAAATAGGATCACGATTTTACAAGCAATTAACTCTTTGAGAGCATTCTCGATATTAATAACGATCGCCAATCGGATATATTTAATCTCTGCTACTTGAAACAATATTGCATTGCAACGCGATGGAAGCAAATTAAAATCTGTTAAAAGCATCAAAGAGTTATTAACTTGTTAACGAAATTGAAAACTCCAATTCCATAAAAAAATATTTTAAGTTATATTAAAATTACTGAAATCCATTACTACTTTCATATTCACGAGGCGAATATAATTGCTTTTACATTTATTGCATAATATATCGTGATATCGATACCTAATTCTTAATTATTACATACAATTGGATCTTATGAATTCAGTAGTACTATTGAATTACTGACTCCTTAATAAATTACAATTACTCCATTAAAATACAGTTTGAGATTTGCGTAATATTATTATCATGATATAATGTTATTCTATGAAATCCGTTTTGAAAAAAGTTACGTATCGTTTATTACTTGTTATTTGTTGTACTGGGAAAAATGTATATTTTACAAAAAATTGAATTTCAGTTTAATAAATCCTTTGACGTAATATTTAATTACAAATATTCCCGAAGCATTCGTGGAAACACCGCTTTCAGAAAAAATATTATTTGCGAACTTTGATTGGTAATAAACAATTTTAAAATAAAACCGACACGATTTCCACTAAACGCCAATACGTAAACATTTTTGAAAGTTTTCTGACAACTGCAATATTGGCTCGGAAATGTGTTATCCATTGGTTATCCACTCGACTTTTGAATGGATTCCCTTTTAAAGGAAATGTAGAGGTATATCTTCCACATACAGTTACACAAATAGGTTTCAATTTAACGAGTTCCATTCTGTACAACTTCTGAGTAATTAACTTGTAAAAATACATCGCACAGCTTTCTCTTACACATGTGTCACACGCCGAAATACGTTTTTACGTTTTTTTTTTATTTTTTTTTTTTTTCACTTTAAAAAAATAAAAAAAAAGGCTTGTGTTTGGCATTATTTTAAAAGTAATCTGTAATTTTTCCACTTAATATCGAAGAACATTACAGTAGCATATTACAAAGTCGATGAATAGAGCATAGGCCTCAAGGCTTAGCCTGTCTGAACCCGAATGTGTTACATCCATAAAATTATCTAAAGAATTGGAAACTACTCGCACTATACACCTGCACTCGCACTAATCACCTGCACTCACACTAATCAAAGTGTAAACCAGGCTTTACACATGCATACACTTGATCCTTCACGCGTGTTGGGTCTGTAATCGGTGAATGTGTAAATTTTAATCGGATTATTTGCAAAACAATTTTTATTGAAAAACGGGTGAATAAACATCAAATAGATTCGTTTCATTTAAAACTGCCTATCTTCATTAATAAAAATATTGCGAAATTGGAATACTTTAAATTCTCTTTCCAATAACCGTTTCCAGCGAAAGCAGTTCAAAAATGCCCACTAAAACTCCAACAAAAAAATTATAAGCTTTATCGAATCCGAGCGATTCCATGAGGAATACGATCGATGCACAGTGAGGTGAAACGTTATTTGTTTGTAGGTTTTTTAATCATTTATTGATAGAAAAAAAATGAGACCCGCACATGTGTGAAACTTCTTTGGCAAGATTCAAACATACCAAAATCGCCGCCTTGAAATTTTACTCTCAACGCGCCTAAAGAATTTTCACTACAAAAGCCATACATTAAAGCATACAGAAAAAACACCACATATATCGACACGATTTGATCGTGGTGCAAATGCATTCTAGACGTTTTAAACAACTTCTAGATAGATTAATATAATATTGTTCCCATGTAGGTGTTCACCGGAGCGGCGACTTGCTTCTACGCATTTATTGGTTTTGACATCATCGCGACGACGGGCGAGGAGGCGACTAATCCGAAGCGATCCATTCCTCTTGCCATTGTGTCTAGCCTCGGCATCATCCTCGTGGCGTACGTGAGCTGCTCGCTAATGCTCACGCTTATCGGTAAGTCATGGAAACCCAGCCATTAGCCACCATGTACTGAAATGAATTAGTCGTAATGCCACGGTAATACGTTAGCTATTTTTAAAGCGAGTGAATATTGATCCAACACGAGTCAATGTAAAGTAGTGAGGAAAGTCATTCCATCAAGATAATCTCATTACTTAAGTATCAAATCAATATCGCAATGACTTATTCCATTTCTACAGTTTTTTAATTGATCATTGCCGATATTGCACCTACTCCTGATGATTTTGTATGGACTCAAAATATTTTACTCACATTATTTGAATTAAAAAAGCTAAATATCTACGTTACGCTACGTTAAAGAAAATATAATTGTTAAAGTACAAATTGGTTTAAAAGGAAAAGCTATAAATATTATTTATTATATTTATATTATATTACCGCTTTCAACTCTAATGAAAGTTTGGTTATGAAAAATGTTTAAAGAAACTTATTTCTTAATTTTATTAGGTTTATTAATTAAATGTATAAAAGCAAAGCTGCATCGAAATAGAAGGTTATAAAGCGCTTGCATTATGATCACAAAGTATCGAGTATAACAGTGGCATCAAAACGGGATATTTTCTTGAAAATAAAAATTATGTACCTTCGTATATCCAATTTACAATGAATAACAATCGTAGCGATCGCTATCATCTTAAAGTACTCTTACGTGTCCACATCCAATATTTTCTCTAAACATTTGTCTTAAACAGCGAATGGATTAAATAAATACAAATTGAAGAAATGATTTTCCTGCACTTATAAAATTTTCCTTCCCCTACCGCAGTAGATGAAACCTATTCGATAGACATTTATTATAATAGAATTAAATGCAACTCTTTCTAATGAAATGGAAGCAAGTGTTACTTCAATTAATTATTTTAAATTAGCAAATTAATCATTTGCTATTAGAATCGCAGAAGTAAGATATATAAATAATTTAATTAGTATTCTGAAAGAGTGAGTTTTTATTGATATATGCTATACATATAAAAAGAAGTATTACACAGGTATGCACACGGTTAGCATGAAGCCGGTGGTTGAAAGTCAGGTGAAACTAGAATAGTTTCACTGCAACAAATTTTGATTAAAACCTAGTTTAGTGTCGACGTACAAATATGTAATATTGAATTCAAAAAAGCCTTTGAGTGCCCGTTTTGGTGAACGCTAATAAAAGTTCGGTAATAATAGTTCCGAAACAAATCGTAGCTTAAAGGATTTTTTGCTTTACAACTTCTGTGACATGTAGCAGTTCGGTTGACTTCTATTGACTCGTTTAATGAAAAATTTCACGCTGAATTTCAAGCATTTGTAATAAGGGATTTCGTTTTACGCAGTGCCATACGATCAAGTGTCTACGGAGTCGGCTCTTGTGGATATGTTTGGATACGTGGGAGCGCCTATTTGCAAGTATATCGTTGCTTTGGGAGCGCTCGCCGGCCTGACTGTCTCCATGTTTGGTTCGATGTTCCCACTCCCCCGTGTGGTGTATGCGATGGCCCAAGACGGACTGATCTTTAAGTAAGTGTGTACAATATACTTTATCCCCCTGACTGCTAGAAATGGTAAGACATTTAGCTGTATTGAGGTAGACAAAGCAGCTGTTATTGAATTCTTGAACTAATTGAACTGTTGATTATATTATAATATGCTGTTCATAGAAACATTTAACAAGAAAATGCATCTTTGTTCAACATCACCTCATTAAAATAAATAATTGGAAGTTTAAATGAAAACAATATTGAAGCGAGATCGTTTATATCGAGAGGCGGAAAGGACGGGACGTCTATCTTCGAAATATGTATAATAGCATTAAGATTCAACACTATCGTAGACATTAATTAAAAGAGAATGTTGTTCCCTCTTTGGAGCTACAACGGTGCTAAAGTACGTACTTATTATGCCTTTTGAGCTGTTAACGGAAACTTAATTTCACTGTTGAATAATATTATGAGATTCTGAAATACTCATTGATACAGTGTCAAACCTTTCAATTTAATAATTATATAAATTTGTTTGTAAAAATTTTAAAAAACCTAAGATTATTATCGTCGCTCTGCCGATAATGAATACGAATTTTCCGTTTTCTTGTTTTAAAGGTTAGCGCTATTATTGGAATAAGGATTAGTACCTATTGAGACGGGTTCGTTGCCCTGTGGAGACACGTAAACAGATTTGGTCATCAAAAGCTCACTAACGTACTCTCTTATTTGCTCATTAAGAATTTGAATTGCATTTATACCAAGAGCTTTCACAAACATTATTAGTACTTACTTACTTTTATAAAATTATTATTTCACATTCCACAAATCCACAATTTCGTAGTTGAAAAACAACGAAAGTACGTAGTTTTTTTTGTTTTTTTTTTTTTAATTATAAAAGTTTTCGAATGGGATTGTGACAGTAGTTTTAAACAGTTATGGTTTATATAACATACGAAAGGATTTCTTTATCGTACAAGAAATAATAAACGAGAAAATGAATTCTATTTTTAAATAAGGTTACTGACCTCGTCCCTTAGACCTCATTGTTTCATATTTAAATGCCCTTTATAACTTTGAAATTGCGGCTTCTAACTCTCTTTCTAATTAAAGTGTACTTTCTAATAGTATGTAGCACCGTGAAAAATTATTATTTTTACATCGACATTTGCGCAAATGCTGTGCGGTGTAAGTACTAGATACGTAGCGTAGCACTTCAAACTTGTAACTTTGGCAATTGTTTCAATTAATAATTTAATGTGGAGATTTATGAAACGATTACAACATTAAACCAGAGGATTTTCAAATATGGTATTCCAAAATAATAATTTGGCGTTCACTTCAAGTATTAAGTTAGGTAGGTACTATTTGTGTATTTATATTAAGAGTATTAAATCAATATTTGCATTTTGCGCATAATGACTTAATTAACACTAATTAATTTAAATACGTATTAATGAATTTAACATGAAACTACAAGCCTCCATCATCCATGTGAGAGATCGCGTGAATTTAAAATTTAATTATCCTTTTCATTAAACAACAAAATCACAAAATCTACGAAACAAATTTTCGTATTTGTTTATCTTTTACCTGTGATACGTGTCCGAGCCTAATGATATGTGAAACCGGTAAGCAAATATTATTTGTTAGTTATTTGCGCAGTTTCACGTTGATGGAAATCACTGAAAATTAAATTGTAAACATTCTGAGCTAATTTCACTGCAAATTGAGAGCATATAAAAACACAAGGATTAAATTTATTGGATTCCCACAAATTCATTAAGTATCCTTTATTAATTCAAAATTTAATAAAAGCATGCGATGCATACATGTCATGTGTGTTTTTACGTTTCATTAGAATTTCACAAATTATATGTTTTCATACCCTCTGGATGTATCACTAATTTACAATCGAATGATATTAAATAACAGAATATAATCAACTAGCTGCGCTCCGCGGTATCACCCGCGTGGCTCAGCTCCTGTTGGTCTTAGCGTGATGATATATAGCCTATAGCCTTCCTCGATGAATGGGCTATCTAACTCCGAAAGAATTTTTCAAATCGGACCAGTAGTTCCTGAGATTAGCGCGTTCAAACAAACAAACAAACAAACTCTTCAGCTTTATAATATTAGTATAGAATATAGATTAAATGACTAATAGGTAATTGAAACGTACATTCTGGAAATAAATTCCAATTTGACATCATTACAGTTGGTGTTCTCTGTATCAAAAATGTACATAATAAAAGCGTTATTGACATTTGCCAATACTTAAAAACTCACGGAAACCTATTCATATACGTCGATGTGTTTACATAAGAACTTGTTCACAGTGAATAGCGTCTTATTTGAAAACTAGATTTCTCAGCATTTATTTTTTTAATAAAGACGTGTAAGCATCTAATTAGGCTAAAACATTTTTGAACAAACGTGTGCGTGGTAAATTAAACAAGAAATCGATCGAGAGATCGGTTCAAAAGCATTATAACTTATAAAAAAGTTAAACACTCCAATGAAAAATGTATCAAAGTAAACATTTTCACTTAGTGAACTTCGGGTAGCTGTATTCTTTCCCCTTTTCTGATTTCTTTCTATATAATTACATTTTGAAACGACAAATCAAACTCAAAAGTAAAACAAAGCAAATATATTCATGAACCGAATCCTGTTTTTATCGAATTACATTAGTAATAGTAAGTAATTACTATTAAAATAGTTTTTTTTTAATAGAGCTTCTCGCACCGGCTCCGGAGGAGACAATTCTAACAATAAAAAAAATATTATAATCAGTTCTTGACTTATTAGTGATGTAACTAATGACTTTCTTGATATAAGTACTATTGGTACCAATGTAATTATGTTTTATTTACTACAATCAGCTTAAAAATAAAACTTTGTATATTTACGAGTGCGTCAATTTGTAGCACAAACACTATTTTTTTTTTACCCACATGGGATCACAATTACCCGAGTATTTTTATGGCATCCGTGCTATACAGGGTGTCCCAGCAACGGTATACTAAGCTCCAAGGAGGTTATAGTTTTGCATACGCTGAGTATGTAAAAAATACTTATAAAATTCCGGACGATTTTTTTTGACAAATAGATGAATTCTTAAAACTCTATGTGTACACTCCTAACAAGCAACCCGCTCAACTTTGCCACCCTCACGTGAGCTATCGTTTAAGATTATGTTTTCATAGACAAAATGCTCACATTATCGAAAATCTAAAGACGAAAACATGAATTTTAAGAAAAAATTTAGCAAAAAATTTTTGGCGTAATTTTGTTGTTTAAGTATTTTTTTCGTGATCAGTGTATGCAAAACTACAAGTCCCTTCGCGCTTAGTATACCAATAGTGGGACACCCTGTATATTCCATTTATATTAATAAATGTTCAAAACATCGATTAAAAAAAATATATCCCTTACTGACGCTGTAAAGTAAAATAAATATTTCATTTGTGAAATAATTTTTTTGGAATCGATTATGAGTACCTACTGTTATAAAAACACAAACAACAATATTTATACAAACGAAAGATAACATAACATTTTTCTCTTGAAATCTCTATATTCAAAGCTATACTTGACATTTCCTACGTGAACGTAGCTTTGGAACAAATTTTCCAGAATGTTAAGGGTGTATCGACTAGGCTAGAACAGTTGTAGCTCACTGGGCAAACGGTGAAGACATCTTGTAGTTGTAAGTATTATTTGTCGTTAACATTTTACAAATATTTAGACAGAGATTAGAAATGGATCTCATAGACAATTAGTCTATTAGATTTGATGAATTGATGAAATGAAACAAAATTTTAAAACACCCTCCTAATATTTTTAGTTCAATTCGTTATTTCACTTCAAATTGATCTTTTTATCATAGATCATGTAAAAACTAAAAATCAATAATGCATTATCTTAGTATTCTACAAAAATGTCGTTAAGCGACCGCTGACGTCATACAGTTGCATCTAGAACGCATTGTACTTAGATGGAAAATAGTTTGCGATTGTTCTAATAAATAAGTTTTATTGATTGTGTGATATTTTAGCTAATCATCATTATACCTAATGACTAACTTTATGTACTCCGTGACATATATACCTACTATTTAATCTCATTTGCCCAAATTATATTTTCTAAATAAATGTAAGTATAGATTATTATTAGTATACGAATAAATTATATAATATTATATTCATCAGTCTTAATTCTTTTAATAAAATAATAAAACGTAAGAAATGTATTTTCGTTGCCTAAATTATGAAAGGTCTTCCAACGTGAAAACACAATTGAATATTTATAAGAAAAAACGGCAACGTCATTATACTAACGATAGCCATTTTGTATTTTTGAATTCTTTAAATTTGTTCTCGAAAGTGGAAGTCGAGCGTACTTTATCACGATTTGTTTGCACGGAAAAGATACCCAACGTTTAGAAGAAAAATAAGAGTAGAATTGTAATTTGGAAAGTTAGAAGTACTTAGACATTAAACCAACTACATATTATGTAGTACAGAAAAGAAAAGAGTACCTACATTGGAGATTATAATAAAATCAATATTAACAAAAGAATACAGATTTATAATAAGCAAATGGTAAGTTTAAGATAACAATGGCTTTAAAAACATAAAAACATCGTTAGTCTGAAGAAAAGAAATAGATTTTTTTTTTTATCTGACTACTTCTGTACAGAAATAATAGGTAAATTAATGAGCTTCTTGTTAAACGAAAAATGTATATTCTGTACGAAAATTTCAAAAATATTTCCACTTTTTGAAATAAGGTAACATTTTGTAAAAGTGTTTGTCGTCAATACTTAAAGTTCATGAATAGTTAATACATACCTAATACACATTTTAAACAACAATACTTGTTTTCCTGGTTGATTTCATTTCTGAATTTACGAATGAAATTATTTTACAGTCTTTATTAAAATGTATTTAATAATATATTTTATAATATTCTTCTATTTATCAGGCAATTGGCGGTTATTTCGGAAACATCTGGTACTCCCGCGTTCGCTACGGTGTGCGGAGGCAGCATTGCCTCTGTGGTGGCCCTCATGATTCAACTGGAGGTCCTTGTTGAGATGATGAGCATTGGTAAGTGATATTATTATAAATTTTATATTAATTAACTAATGTTTAATTTTTAAAAACTTATTATTAAAGTAAATACATTTTTTATCTGCAATCATCAAACAAGTTTTAATGTGAGACGGTACGGCGAGGTAAAAAGGTAGGGTGAAAAATAACAGAATGACTGTTGGTCCCTAAATATTGTGATTTACTTCTTTAATAAACGTTAGTAATTAGCGCTATAAACACTAAATACCAAGTACCTACCTTATACCCAGTTGTGCCTAAATTAAAATCTACCGCATAAATTGAACGCCAATATTTTCATTATTTCATACTCAAATACCTATCTACTCATAAAGATAATTAATTGGGATACACATACCTACCGAAAAGGTTAAATATGAATTTATTTATTAATTGATTATACATAATTGAAAAGTATTCGGTATATATCAAAGCATACAATTAAAACACGGAACCTTTTATTTATATAAAATTAATCTTTATATACCAAAAAGTATATAAAATATATTAATATTTATAATGCAATTAATATTGCGCTTTGATGTAATTAGGTATAAATCCATGTCCAGTTTTACGTAACTACGAATAAAAACGATACTTTTTATCAACTTATATTCTATAATCTACATTCTACTTATTACTATTTATACTACTATATTGGAATGAATACTAATTCTGAAATCATATGAAAAATAAGCCACTCAAATAGAATTTTCCAAATCAATTATTAAATAACGGTGATTTAATCCGTGGTGTAGCCTTTTAAGCTTCTTTTCAAATAGAATAATATCAAAAAACAATTAATAAACCATCTCGATTTAGACTTTAGAGGAAAGTCGTTAGCGTATGCGTTAAAAGCTCACCAGCCAATTTGTTAACAAAAACATCGATTAGTGAAACTACAGGAAATGTATTCAAAATCGCACGTACCTCATTATATGAGGATTATTTTAATGAGTACACTTCAACATAAAATACATTCTCTATTTAGTATTAACATGGAAATTATAACCAAAACAATAAATTAGCGAACAATTTAATTTTCAGTCCAAACCATTTCCGATGAATATTTAACCGTTACCAAATAATATACCAAATTTACCAGCAATTGAAACTTAAAAGCTATTAGTGAACTTTTATCCGTCGATACAGGAATACTAACTGCGATTCAAGCATGTAATTAAATGGAATTATTATTGTTTCAAAATGTATTTATTACTGATTGGTACTTATTGATGAATGAGTAGGTACTTATAAATATTTACATCGATTTTGAAAACCACAATTCTGTGCAGAAATGCAATGAGCATCCAAATACTTAACATAAAATTATTCGTACGAGATTATATTTAAAGGTGTTCATTTTGTATTTCCCTAATTTAGTAACTCATTTAAGATCTATCGTTAATCAATAAGTAGCTTATTTATCATATCCTATAAACACGAATTACCTAAAGCTTATAGTAACATATATATAGGTATATACATATAACAACGGATTTCAAAAAATCAACATGAAGCTTCTGAGCTTTTAACATTAAAATTATGTATAGTAAAAACATTTTAATCTGTAATGCACATCTTTCATTTGTATTCATAAAAAAGTTTCTTAATATAAGAATTTTCCCAGGTACTCTTCTGGCGTACACTCTGGTGTCGACCTGTGTCCTGATCCTGCGTTACCAACCGCATTCAACCAACCTCATCGAACTTCTGCCGCAAAGTCTACGAACTCCCGTCGACCCTGAGGGAACCGCGTCCGGACAACAAGAAACAACCTTCGTTGTAAGTAAACCTAAATCCTACTATCCTACTAATATTATAAATGCGAAAGTTTGTGAGGATGGATGTGTATGTGTATGTTTGTTACTCTTTCACGCAAATACTACTTACTGAACCGATTACAATGAAATTTAGCACACGTATAGAGGGTAACTTGGATTAACACATAGGATAGGTTTTATCCCGGAAATCCCACGGGAACGGGAACAATGCGGGCTTTTCTTTAAAACGCGGGCGAAGCCGCGCGCGGAAAGCTAGTTATACATAATTTACCAACTAAAAATAAGATTTTATTCATTTTTTCTCAACGAAACAAAAACCATTCCACTTAAAAGTTCAACCTTGAATTAAATCGTTTATTTCACTAGTTTCGTACTAACTCATTCAAACTTCAACTGCATCGCGAGATTATTAGCTTCAGCTTCAATAAGTGAATGCGAAGTTTTTCAAGGCATTAAAATTCATCACTAGCTCAACATAATTACAGAATTACAGATAAAAACTTGTTAGTGTATCGTTTTACTTTAGCATTTACGTTATATTTAAATTGAGATGAAGTTTACACGTGACGGATAGCAATTAAGGGATACCGCGTAAGCTTTTTTAAGCCGCGCTTTGGATAGTTCGGTATTAGTTAGAGCCCATGCACTGGGAAAGTTTACAAGAATACTCTATTAGTCTAGCGCGGTCGAAGAACGTTACTGAGTGCTCAATGTCTTTCCAACGTGCTCAGATCGTCCAATTTATTTCAATTTAACTTGGCAATAAGTCGACAGAAAGTCGATCGTGCTTATCGATGCCACATTAGGTCGATCAATGAAACCTAAAAGTTACACGGGCCCTTTAGTTTTATTGAACCGCTATGTATAATGGCTCTATAGCCTTAAAGTTTATACTTCAACGGCTAAAATTAACTAGTTATCATAGAAAATATCATTTTAAACTACCTTCCATCGTCTTTGAAGAATATATTACCTGATATTGAAAGAAAACTGGAAAAAGTTAACAAAAGATTCATAACATCTTCTTTGATAGATATTATGCCCAAGAATAGTTTCAGAGATGCGTTATAAGAATGATATTATGCTACCTGCAAGCTATCGTTATTGTAGAACAGCTTCAGAATAAGCAATAGATCATATTTTCTTCCAACTTGTATTTTGTTTGCGTACAAAGTTAGTAGCTCTGTTAAAAGATATTATACTTGGTGGGTTTATTTCGTCTCTAGAAGATAAGTTAACAAAGATGAATGATGAATTATTTACGAACCAGCGCTAAAGAGCTTCGTGAAAAAATTATTCAACATAATTTATAATTTTAATTACACAACTAATACAAGTACCTACATATTATAAAGTATAATATAATAGACATGCATGACGCATCGTGTTTATTTAATCTTATTTTTTAAATTATTTTCCTGATCCATAATTAAGAAACTGGGTAAGCCGTCTTAATGCAGTTTTCTTTATTTTGTGGCGGAGAAAATCTTTTCGCTTCCATCGGATAATATCTACAATTAATGTTAACAAGCATTAGCTATGGAATATTTATAGCTTAGACCACTATTTTTTATCGTAGGTACCTTAAGATAAAACACGTGCAACTGAATTCGCCTCATTATATTTTACAATTTATTTACGATCAATAAATAGGTCTCTAATTAAATAATAGGACAATAAAAACACAGTTATTAATTTATTAGTAATTCACGATTAGCTGATAACAATTCGACGTTAGACGTGCATCTATGTTCTAATTAACATAATGGGAATGTCGTCTATCATATTCATATCAGACATATAATCAATTCATACGTAAAGCTATATAATACCTGTTACATTGTGTCTGTTAATTTGGACACGATTTTCTCCTAATCTTATAAACCAATTGTTTTCCATTCCAATCACCGAATGTATTCATTACGAACAAATCACGAACTCGAAATGAATGGAGTGTGAACCAAAGCGAAGTAGAATAAACAGTCTGACCAACATTTGCAAATCGGTCTTTGTGAATAATTCAAAGCAAAACAAACGCCAAATGCAGTGACTAGCGAGGGGTACCTCCGTTCTGGACTTAGTTATAATCTTGATTATCATCCTACTAGTACTAATATTATACAGGCGAATAGTTGTAAGAATGTATGGATGTGTTCATAACCTTTTCACAACTGATCGTTTTTTTATTAGGTCGAGATTCTAATAGTCTGAATTAGAAAATAGCAAGTGACGCCGCTGGTTCAAAATAGTCTTGGAAGAGCTTAACACTCAGTGTTATTTCTTAAAAGCTTTCGCCCCCTCATTGCGAGTAAAATGCAAAATTTGACAAACAGACATTTAAATATACAAGTTATTTAAGCTCCTGTTATGCTATGAAAAGAAAATGTTATTATTTTAAAGGATACCGATAAACAGTACCTATCTCCAGTAAACTAGAAGTAATCAGTTATATTTTTTTCTATTTAAAGAGCTAGAAATTCGTGCTTTAAAACCTTTGAATTCAAATAGATAATACCTACTCATTATTACTACAAACACGATAAGCTCAACACAAATTATCTTTTCAATTGAATAACGTTAAAGCCATGATAAGTTTCCATAATAACATTTTAATTGTAGTTATTTAACTAAACTATGATTAATGGTTTTCAGATAGTATTGAATTAGTGGATTTTATTGCTCATCGTATTTTATACTAGCTGCTCCGCGCGGTTTCACCCCCCGTGGCTCCACCCCTGTTGGTCGTAGCGCGATGATATATAGCCTATAACCTTCCTCGATAAATGGGCTATCTAACACCGAAAGAATTTTTCAAATCGGACCAGTAGTTCCCGAGATTA
Source organism: Colias nastes (assembly GCA_907164665.1). Lineage (NCBI taxonomy): Eukaryota > Metazoa > Arthropoda > Insecta > Lepidoptera > Pieridae > Colias > Colias nastes. The sequence continues at coordinate 15,300 of CAJQZM010034175.1, forward strand.
GCGCGTTCAAACAAACAAACAAACAAACAAACAAACTCTTCAGCTTTATAATATTAGTATAGATTAAGTACAATTAGTATAGGTGAACCCATACTTAAATAAGCATTTATTGGACGACGTTTTCATTAATAGCAGTTTATTATATTTATGTGTAGGTTTATGACTTTCTTTGTTATGTATGTTCATTTGTTATTATTTTTTCTTTAATTATTTATAAATATAAATGAAACCTACACAAATAATGTGGGTATCTTTTAATGATGTCCCTATCGCTGTGAAACGAAACCAAAAATATTCAGTAGGTATATTACATGAAATTTATTTACAGGCGACCAACCAGACCCACATCATGCCACCGGCCCAACGCGTCATGGTCCGCCGCGTAACGCGCAGGTAAAAAAGAGCGTATGCGCCGAGCACACGTGTCAGAAGTGAAACTTCTTTGACAAGATTCAAAGATAGCAAAATCGTCGCCTTACTCCATGATGTGACGGTATTGCCATGACAGGATCTTGATTTTACTCTCAACGCGCCTAAAGAAGTTTCACTTCAAAATATTTTTGCACCGCGAAATCATTAAGTATGTAGTTTGCACCGCGAAAGGCCGGCCGACACCTAATACAGCTGTATATTTGTACTCATTTCCTTTTTTCCCCTAAGCGATTCAGTGTGTTCACAGCTCACCGGACTCGGATGACACTCTGCCCGGAGACGAGAGCGAGGAATACGGCCGCGATGACACTTTTCTTGTAAATTCCAACTCGGAAAACAAGTTCTATGGTAAGCTTACGCGATCTTAGATCATTAAGTAAATGATCTAAGTACGCGATAAATGGATTAGACGCTCTTAAACTTTTTAAGATTCACTGACACGCGTATTTTATGATATGTCTATGTTATTCTTTCAGTCTTATGCTATTACGCTAAATGTTTAACAAATATTTGATACCTGTATAAATATAATTTTTATTTTACTTATTATGACGATCTGTAAATATTTTTATACTACGTTTTCTCGGAAAGTAGTTGTTATTTAATCATGTTTACGAAACACAGCCGGAGCGAAATAAACGTTCACTAAGCTGATTAAATATTGTTTCCATATTTAAGAAATAATAAAATAGCATCTAGGTACAACTAGGTATTATATGAATTTTATTATAACACTATTAATGATAGAGTTGTTTTCAATTTTCTTATTGAGTAATAGGTAGGTTAGGTACCTTCGATTTTACCCAATTCTAATTGCTATGCAACTAAGACAATTGTTATTATATTTTCCTTTATTTGCGATCATAAATGCCAATTCCTACAAGGAGCTGTTCCCGGTGGTTGTGGAGGAGTCTCCCGATGCCAGCGTTTCTTCGACGCGGTGTACCGTCAACTCTTCGCGATGTCTTACCTCTGCCCTGGCCTCCTGCCCTGGGTGGACTGCGGACCGGCTACTGAACAAAGTGGTACGTCTTTTTTCCATTTATAAAATTCTTATTCAGAGACTTTGTTCGCATATGTATATTATTTCACTACTATTGGTGTACCTTTTAAGTGGCATATCTTATTATCTATTCATTTAAAAAATTGTATCACTAGCTGTAAGGTACCTTATAATAAATAAATAATTAAGTGTCTCCATGACACGGGTACCATTAGAAGGAAAATACCCGGTCCTTGGGAAGGCTTACGTGGGGACACAAATCCAACACGCAGAGGCTTTTATATACCCACGCTCAAGTATATACATTTTTGGGTTGGTGAAAAATATTGTTTAGTAAGTTTTAAATGCGATTTAGTTGAAGACTAAATCATCGATTATTTGAAATTAATCGTTTGAAATTCGGTAAAAAGTCTTTAATTTCTGAATATTGTTTACATTTAGTAAAATACATAGGTAAGTACTGCCAATTAAAAAATTTGACTATTTTATTCCAGGAATTCTTTAATTCATACGTTTTTGCTACGTAAATAGCTCCATTTTTAAGTTCTGGGAAGTCGATCCCAGTTTATTAATAAAGTAAAAACACGTAGTTATCGTGCGTCATTTTTTAACGTGACGAAGTAACAGCCATTTATCCTTTGTAATTGATACGTGGTACAATAATTCTTCAATACAATATTATGTTTCAAGTGTCTCGTTTTACAAAATGACTACTATACTATATGCCTACGCATTATTATGATTTTATGAGGTTAGGTTTATGTTAGGTCATGTAAAACAAAAGAGGCTCATTCATTTCAATTATATTACCCTAATGGGTCTTTTATAAACCACAGCTTGTTTTAAAACGATTTAGATGTTTTTTTTTTTATGAATTAAATACAGCAATATTATTTAAAATTTGAGATTTATAACTAATTTATAAACCACACGGAGTATAAACTATTGGCATACCTAAGTTAAATATATCAGATTAAATTGGAGTCAAAAATAACGGCAATTCGCAACAGATGCTTTTACTACTGATAAACTAAACTGATATATTATTATTAATGGTACCTAGAGCAAAACTGTCGTCTTGATCTCATCACTCATATAGTATGGTGGAGGTCTGGAAAAAGATCACATCTTCGAGTGATACGATGCATGTATGTTTACTACCGACTGCGACTAAAATAGGTATATTGTTTTTAGCCCAATCAGGATGCGGTAGGTTTAATACGTACAGCAATAAGTACAAAATTATGTGATAACTAGAGTTCAAAATGTAGTATCTGAAGTCTCAACCAATTATTACTATCAATAGAGTTGAATACAATCGATATTGATTCACAAATATTAATTAAATAAAACAGATATCTGTTTCATTCACAGTCGGATATGACGAATAATTTAATAATTTCAATTACGTAGTCTGAAATACAACATGTAAACGTACAATTCAGTGTGCCAATAACAATTAAGCAGTGAATTAACACTTGTATAACTAAGTGGAGTTGAGATAATTGGAGCCGTAATAAGGCATAAATTATTACCTAAAAATTCAGTGCCGTTTTAGCAAAAGGGATAGGTAACAAGAATAAAAAATAATGAGGATGATAATAGGTCACAGCAAGTTATTAAAATTTCGCTACGCTAGGCTCAAACAACAAAAGACAACATCCTGCCGATATTACAACCCACGATGTTCTACGCGAATATTAATATCCTGATAATGAGAAGAATAATTTTTATAAAAAGGTGAACTTACAAATCTTATACCAATATTATTGAGCTAAGGAAATAATAGCTATTGACGATCACAATAGATCTCGCTCGTTTATATTTTTAAAATAACTTCTATTCATTTCTGAAGAAATATCTTTCTGAACGATTGGTTCCTAATTGCTGTGTAATATGAGGTTCCAAAGGCGCTGAAAAAAGTCTTGTTGCATAAATAAATAATTCAGTTTGAATTGGAATGTCTATAACCACTTTAAATTAAAATTATAAATGCAAAAGAGTATTTGGTAGCAGTTTGTTACACAAATTAGTTAGTACCGAAGTAAAACGTGAATAAAACCATAGATAACAGCCGTAGTTTATTTATAAACAAATTTAATTAAAATACCAATAACCATCCACCATTAATAATCTCTACAAAAACACTTTAACCAAATTTATTATAGTAACTTGAAAATTGTGATAACGCTCCAAGAATTTTATAAAAGAGTGTACATTATTGTGAATAAAAATGAGTAAGGTAAAGTAAATTCGTAATTCTTCTAAAACTTTGCCTATTGGGTAGGCACTGCTATACAACGACGAGGTTTCCTTCAGGGTTACGTTGGATAAGTTTTTTCTGTTCAAACGGATGAAATAAAAAGCTCAGAGCGAGTATTTTTTATTTCATTGTTGTTTTTTGAACACTGAAATTTCCAGAAAGAATTGCGGTCTATAATTTTCGTTTCAGTTTCTTAAATGTTGATGTTTATACGTGAGTAACTAACTTGTCCATATTAAAACAAGCGATCGCAGTGAAATTAAACATTGCGTTTAAACTTCTCATCCGTATGTTTGTGTAAAGTTATGACTGCGCCAAGCTTTGTTATTCTTGCTTATCAGTTATCTCTATTCTTTTATGGTCTATCTGCTCCGTTTACGTTCAGGCGGGAAACTACTTTCAAACTTATAAAATTTCACATACATTATGTATACGTTATAAAGAAGGACTTTTTGTTTGTTTCTTTTAAATACGCAGTAATAAAACGATTGCCATTCAGTAAAACTGATAAAAATATTTTTTGTAGATCTAACTTTATTGAATAAACGAATTTGAATTTGAATTTTGATCTTTTCATTATCAACCGAGTATCGCGTATTTATTTTCATTTTATTTGTACATCTAGGCATCATATTTTTAATTTCCCAGTTTTTCAATTAGGTTCGCTAAATCGAAGCGGTTTCTATTTTCGATTCGTTACTTAGGAATCGATTTTCGAGAAAATTATTTTCCTTAGTAAGGTTATCTTTCCAGGAATGTTCGTGATCAAGGCTGTAGGTGTGATGTATGGGCTCGTCCTGGTGTTCGACATCCTGGCTGCTTACGCTAGCCCTGGATCCTCCACCTTCACTGCTGTAGTCATGGTGCTGCTTGCTTTGGCGATTATTACCATCCTTCTGATCATTTCGCGTAAACCACAGAACCGGTAAGAGATAAAAACGTATTTCCTATCCTTAACAGTTTTAATCTATTTATGTAGAGCACTTACATTTATGTGTATTGTGTAGCGCTTATTAAGATTTATGTTCATTTAGTTCCATCATAATTGTATTCAACGTAAATACATAAAGTTATCTCTATTTTGTAAATGAATACTCGCGTTAACAAACAACTTTAAAATGCAGAATTAACAACTTTGCATTCAATTTTAAGTTTGTACATATTTAATTTTACCAATATTTATGTTTGAAGAGATATGTATCTATTACTGCCGTTTTTCACAATATTTTACGTACTCATAACCATTTAAGCAATTAAACATGGAATCATTTTTATGGTAGTCAAGCGCTGATCTACATGACCCCTGGAGTCCCGTTCGTGCCGGCCATCGCTGTGATCGTCAACATCTATCTGATCCTCAACCTGTCCATTCTGACCCTCGTGCGATTCACTGTCTGGATGACTTTAGGTTTGAATGTTTCAATTCTATTTATGAACCTAGGTATGTTATAATAATAATTGATAGCTAACTGCTGTTCTAAATTTCTTGAACTGTGTAATTTTGTTTAGACTTTCGATGCTGTAAATTGTATCTTCTTTGTTTTTTGTCTTTTTTTTTGTGTTACCATAATATAAACATTTCCATCTTTCGATCTTTCTCTCTAAATCAATTTAAATACCACTTTCAAATACGTATAAGTAAGCATATAAGAATAATGCTTCGTTATCATTCTCAAAATGAAATACCATATTATTTTATTTTTATGAAATTTTGGCATAATCGGTAATTGATCTATTGGCGGGATTTTTTTAGATGAGATTGAAAGAATGAGAAAAAGATTACTAAGTATTTTTTATCTATTGATCTCCAAAACACAATATAGAAAAGAGCACATAAAATTCAACAAGCTACTTATCCCTAACTAACACACCACCAATTCCAGGCCTGATCATGTACTTCAAATACGGCATCAAGAACTCGGTACTGGAGACGAACCCGCCCGTGGAAGCTGAACCGACCCCTCCCCCACCAAACCCCCTCGACCGCACCATGCTGCTACCTGGACCTTCGCAATCCTACCCAGTTGGCGACCGCAACATCTTCCAAGGCGATGGAGCTGGACCTTTCGGAAATGACCAGTAAGTACTTTTATTGCAACCCGTGCAACCCGCGCCAAGCGCTGGTAGGCCCTGGTGGCAGACCATCTGCTTCATTGGCCGATTTTATTTACGTGTGCTAATATCTATTGATGTCATCAATATTTTAAATACCAAATTCTGACTTTGACTCTACACTTGTACTTTTAACAAGTTTTAATTAAAAGTTATGATAACTTCTTAGACATACAGACTAGACGCTACAAATTACTCTTATGAATACGCTTTTGCGTTGTTTCTTTTCAAATACGTATAAATAACACTTACAAATAATTACTTCCAGATTCCCCGACCCTCTGCTCAGCTGGCATGTAACTGAATTGGAGCCGGTGCAATCCACCAGCCGGAGCACTGCTGGCAATATTACCTTCAAACAAGTGGAGTCACGGTACGATATAATGCATCTTCCTGTAATATATGTTTTATTCGGTGACTATGGTCTACGATAATTGGTCACTCTTTTAAACTTATCTAAAGTTGGTGTGATGAAAGAGGGTAGAGACCTTGACCTGAATATTTTTGATGAACTTTTGATGATTGGGTTTTTTTTGTGAGCATCACGGCTGTGTTTAACGAGGCATAACCACCAATAACCAATAACTTATGAATCTTAAATAATGTTTTAGAATAGAATTATCATAAATAATATCATTCAATAATATATAAAAAATAAATAAACAATGATTATTTTTTTTTCTCTTGGTTAATATGCTACACTTCTTTATATTGCTTATAACTAGACATCAGCTTATATGCATTTGCATGTTTGCATGCATATTTTGGAATTTTGTTAGTGCATATAATCCGATGAATACTTATAACATAACTATTGTGATATCTCAGCCAAAATGTTCTTAAAACATATTATACTCCTTAAATTCTAAACTTGTACTGATAACTCTGTTGTATTTCCAGCTATGACGCCCAGACCAACAGCACTACATCCCACACCTCAAGCCGCCCGCCCTGGGCCTACCCGGACGTGCCCTATGATAACTGGGATGATTAAATTGTTTCTATAGCTTTGCAGTAGACAATATAATTTGATTGAAAATGTAAACGTTAATTTTCGATTCGATATTTCGGTATTTTGTGTCCAATTATCTTATTTTAAAGATGAGTTGTCTATTCGACTCTTTGTGTTTATGAATTATGTAAATCATTGTATTTTCTTGTGTTTTATTATTTTTATACATAGATATTATTTACATGTAGAAATTGAAAACTTTTCAACGGATTTAAAAGAATATTACTAATAAATAGCGTTTAAAATTCGTTCAAACGTTTTTAATTTCTATATATAAATCGTGTTTAATTTTAAGTATAGTATTGTGTTTGTTAATTTTTGGGCACTATATTTTCTTGTTTTCATAGGAATACCTGATATTTAAAAATTAAAAACTATGTACGGGCAGACTACGGCCAACGATCACTGAAAAGTGGTCGAAAAGTCGTTAAAATCGGTTTGAAGTCTTTAATTTTGATTTAACAGGTATTCCTATGAAAAAAAAATATTTATTTCCATAAAGTTTTCATGGTACAGACGAGAATTCAATAAGCCGACATTATGATATCGGTGTATTGAATTTTACCCTTTACCTTTTTATAAATTTATTTATTTTATAACTACTGTATAGGATTAGTACGAGTTATCTTATGAATGTATATTTATGTTATTAAAGTTTTTTACGTAATAAATAGAACAGTCAAAAGCATCGGAAGACATCCATAGGGGTTGAAATTTTTAACACTTTCATGCATTTAAAACGATCCACAAAAACATATTCCATCTGTTCTCTATAATAAGTTCTATTTATTACGTATATTGTTAGTATTTTTATGGTATTTTGATTAACACAATTATTTAGTTTTAGTTAAAACAGCACAAATATTCTAGACTGATTTTCATTAAAGATTTTTTAGACCTAGAAGTTTATTTTTAATTAATAGTCTAGTCAAGTTCTAGTCAAATGATTTAAAGTTTTTATTTAGAAACTAGTTATATAGTTTAAAAATTTTATTTCGTGGTGTTTATTTCTTCTTCAATTTTCTTTATTGTGTGTTACCTTCACACCTTAAAGAAAATAGAAGAACCTACATTACTACCTACCTTAAATCGTTGTTTACTATTTTATTATAAGTAAAAAGGTGTAGAAGGGTTGCCAATACAACATTCCATCTTCAAACACGGCAAACTAACGGACACACAATAATCGTGAGCGAAAAAGAGACAGCTGAAGTAAATTCTATAAAATATCTACACCTTTCTGTTTTTACTTCTTTTTCTATATTTATATTACCTATGTATATTGTTATAAGTTTATTAAATGTGATATTAATCGATTTAATTTTTAACTTATATTTAAGAGATATATTTATTCCAGAAATACATTTTAAAGGTATTATTATTTATGAAATGGAATGTATATTTATTTTAAAAAGTTACGGCTAAATGATAGATTATTTTTATTAAATTTTAAATGACAAAGATGATTTTAATGATATTTCAAATTGTTATTTTATGAACTTATTCCATTATATTTATTTTAAAGAAATTGATTGAAGTATGCTTACGAAATGTTAAGAAAAGCATACTAGGTGTAAGAGAACGAGTGATTTGGTTCGTTTTGTATTTGAGATGTTTTGGGAGAAAGTATTATAAAATGGTATTTTGGACTAAATAAAATTTAAGAGTCAAAAGAGACGAAAGCATTTATCTTATGACGATTCACATTTACAAAATTGTGAGTAAAAGACAATTCGATATCGAACATTAAACTATTATTAATAAAAATGCAAAGTATTATTTTAAAGTATTTCAGAATTAAACAGAAACATACCAAAAATATTTAAATCAATAATTGATAAATTGAAACGTATATTAATAGGCACATGTAAATCGGGGTGTAAAAGCGAACTTACAATACAAATATTTTTGTGGTTGTTACCTTCTTTAATAACAATATATTTTCAATAACATTAAACACTTTCTAATCTATTTATTAATTATATAACAGTACTGTTACTTTTACATCCCTCCAAATATATTATTTTTCTGTGGTTATATCAAACTTCATAAAATTATAATTGCATAATAATCGTTTGTCGATTGTAAATGTTATATTTTTAATCCTTATAAATATTTAATAATGGAACTGAATATCATATCTATATATTTATATAATATATATTACGGTCCTTTTGCTGTACTTCGACGCACTATCTGTACATATCAAATGAATTTCCTGAAATAGAGCTACTTGCTTATATTTCTTATCAATCCTACGAGACATTTTTCAAAATTTCTGACTGTAATTTTAACATTTTGACTGCGTAATTTGTCTTTTGAGCATTTTTATAAATATTGATATAATTATTACTTTATTTATCAGTGCCATTTTCGCGCCTAATTGAATTAATACAGCCTAGGTTAGTTTTGAAATATTCAACATTATATTATATTATGATATCAATGTATATATTGAAATTAAAAAAGGATGATCAAATTTTATACGTAATTTAATATTATATGATTTTGTTATTTAATTTTTAAGTCAAAATTTTACATAATAATCTTATATAATTTCGCCTATTATATTCTATGAAAACCAGGCTATTATGTAGGTAGTATAACAATCTATAAATAAAGTGTTACATTAATTGTATGTCGCCCCTCGGATAGGCAAAAAATACATGTCTTAAATAATACTTTATTATATTTCCTTCACTGAATTAAACTTGTAATACTTCTACTTTCTAGTTATCGGAGTAGACAATAATGTACGACATCACGTATACCCACAAAATTATCTTTAAAACACTTTATGTTCACGTATTTCCGAGCGGGGCTAGAGTCGCCTCTATGAAACTCACAATTGTGATATTTTAAGTAATATAGTATTAGACTATCACGTCTCGTACTGATTTGCTTGTTAGGTAACACACCCTTTTATATGTATATGTCGGTATTGTAAACTATATATATTGATTTGCAAGATTCATTTTCGCATTTATTTTAAATGAAAATGAACTGATATAGTCATGATACTTGTAAATATGTATAGGTACATATCTGGCAAATTTTTCTATCTTTTTCGTTTAACACGCCTATGCCATGTATTTAAGTAGGGATGTAACGATACATGATTTTGCCGATACGATACCGATACCGATATTTGTAGTAATGTATCGGCGATACCGATACCGATACCGATATCGATGGCTTGGTAGAAAAATAAATAGTGAATTATGCATAAATAGTTACCAACATTTAACAGAGACTCAACTGTTAATCGTATTCTTTTAAATAAAAATGCCAAATCAAAAAACAACAAAACCATTTATTTTAGTATTATTATTTTACAAAGTTAAACTTTAAGTAATACACATACAATCAGTACCTAATAAAAGTTTACTATTGGTAGAGTTTTTTCAGAAAACAAAGTGCGCACGCGCGGGCGGCCTCCCGCATCGTTCATTGGGCGCGGTTTTTTGAATTGTTTGATATCGGTATCGGTTGTTTTATTATCGGCGATACCGATATATCGGCTTGCCGATTATATCGGCCGATATATCGGTATCGGTATCGGTATCGTTACATCCCTATATTTAAGTATACCTACTCTTATTCAACGTAGGGTCAAATGTTCGATATTTGTATTCTTAAAATCCGTATAGGCCTTACTATAACGTTGTTGTTGTTTAATAGGATAATAGGGTAGCGTTTGAGGTAAACGGTACATTTGAAAGTAAGTATTGAAGACTCTAAATTTTTAAAAATCTACTTAAACCATGTATTTAATTAGGCCATGAATAAATTTAATCATCCTCAAATCGTACCATTGTAATGTTATTTAATTTATTTTACATGCAATGCTTGTACAGTCGTATGTGATGTTGTTTGAAAGCTCACTACATTGGTTTAAGCACAAGCATCTCTGCACCTAAATAAGATGAAATATACAACATTAATACCTCAAATCGTGTAATAAACAGCTAATTCGCTGAAATAGGTACCTTTTTTAATAACCAAGGCCGGATTCATATAGTGTTCAGGGTTTGTATCGTAAAATTACACAAGCGTGATTAGGTCATACACCAAAATTTATCAATCAAATACAAGGAGTATTCCACCGGACACCATATTTTCTGAAATTAACAATTTAGAACGATAGCACAAATGCTCTACTCCATCGCAATGAAGGAAGAACAGTAGTTCTATCTAATAGTAGTTCAATCTATGTTACTGTTGAACAGAACGAGGAGACTACTTTTTCTTACTATCAAAACACAATTTATAATAAATTACATATTAATATCAAAATTCACTTGATAAGAACATGAAAGAATCATTTTTCATGGGCGATTAATATGTACTTGACTATAGTCAATATCAAATTTTTTGAATTAGCCACCTTTGTTGAGAAGAAACATACTTTTAACTCTAGCATGAATCCGGTCTAATAAAATATTATAATAAGATGTATTAATACGCACTCAATATACTTACAGTATAGTAAATGTTTGTGAATATCGTATTTCGTTCTATTTTACGAGTGTTCGATACGTCGCAAACAAATTGTATAATTTCGCCGTTTACAAACGGCGTCGTCAGTTTACATCAAGAGTCTACATCAATAATATACTTTTCCAAATGTCCACAAGGAGTCGGTAGCGAGCCGACGGAACTCCACGAGGCTCCTGTTTGGTGTGGTTATAAATACAACGAACCTAACCTAATACATCCAAATCAAAAATTTCTGATTAGAAATTAACAGTATATTATGCATTATGCCTCGAGCGTTTGAAAATGACAACACCTAAAACGGCTAAATTATACAATTTGACTGCGACAGATACATTGAAATGTTATTTTAAACTGAGTCTGAGTTACTCGTATTTGAATAAAGAATTTATCGATTTCGGAAATGCTATTTATTAAAAAATAATAGGTTATTAGTTATTACCGTTAAGGCGGTTCACATAAATGAATAACTAAGGCTTTGATTATAAAGAAATACCTAGGTCGTGTCTTTTAAGATTCACTAATGCCAAAAAGCACGTATCTCTTCTGCAGTTAAATCATTATTTAAGGGTAATGAAACGAATTAATCTAGCAACTGTATAAAGTATAAATTGTTGGTTATGTAACCATTTTCATAATAGCTAAATCACATATAGGGTCGTCATAGTGGTCATAGCAATGTGAGTACTACATCTTTCAAAAAATATATTTAAATTTTAGGTATATCCTTGGCTTTTACAGAAACGGGACATGAATATTAAATTCATAGTTATATCTTTATGTACATAATAGCGTCTTTAAAATAAAGCGGTCCCGCCATGGTCTTACCAATTAAATTTTAACGTGTTATAGTTACCCCAATTATTAGTGGTAAAGTTGGAATTTGTCATTTAGTTCAGGGGTTTTATGATTTTAAAGCTGAGCGATGAACTCGTTTGGGATATATAGGGATTTCTTATTGACGACTATTTCTAAATTTTACATACGAATAAATAATTTTAATCCGCTCAGATTAAAACCGCACAAAATTAAATTAAAATGCTCTTTATAATACACAAATACTCGTAAAATATAACAGATGTAGATCTATATAATTAAATGGTGTTATAACATAGCAGTTAATTCTGTAACCATGCTGTCTGTCCGTTAGAGATTTCTTTAGTAATGTGTCACTGCTCAAATTTTATTTACAATAATGCTTTTTAATTAAGAATTTGCTAATTGTATAATCTAATTCATTGTTGTATCTCATTAAAATTATAAGTAGATATAGGTTAATATTCTTGTTGTTACTTACATGTTAGTGTATATCTAATAATTGTGTAATACAAAGATGCGCTGGATTCTATTCTAGGGATACAAAGGAGATTTTTTATCTTTATTTACATAGCATAATTACACTTGATAACAACTCTGGAAGAAAATATTTGAAAATGGACCATTTTAATTTCATTTTCAAGGGGACTACGTGACCTAAACGCGTGTTTCAAAGTTTATGATTTAAGACTTAAGTGTATGACCTGAACTAAAGAAGGTATATGATCCAAAAAAAACGGGAAATGTGTGCGTGCGGACCTTTGTACCTACGACCTAATTCACTGATTGTACCTATACGTGCGCGTGCGTCATTTTAGTTCGTGTCCCCTTAAATCACATACAATACAATGTATGTTAATATGTCATATTTGGATTAACAATAAACATGTGAAGTTATCATATGATAAAAGTTTAGTTCTACATAAATAACATAATTCTTTTCAAACCACGTTTCGAAAACAACGAAATTATCACCAAATAATATTTTATCTATACTTAAAGAACTTCACAATCATCAGTGATTGAAAATTATACAGAGCGAAAAAAGGTGCATGCTTTTTAGTGATAGTGAACAATATGCAAAATAATTTTATGAAAAATCTCCTTTGTATTCCGATTTTAATAATAAATTGTATTCATTCAGAGAAGTCTGTACGTACCAGCAAACACGAGAACCTTAAAATGGAGCTTGCATACTCAACTGGGCTAAACCATTGTTGCCAAATAAATAGGAGCTATTAGCCAATTTGACGTTTCTTGAAAAAGATAAACACGGCCATGAAAAGGAAACTTAAAAGCGTTAAATAAATGATATTATGTAGTTAGCTGTTCTCTACAGCTAAAAAAGCTTTTTACATACACATATCAGTTAAGGGTCATAGAAACATTGAGACTTATTATTTTTTTCTAAATTAGTACTGATTATTCTTTGATTAAAATTAATATGAAAAGATAAAAATGAACCCTCCTAAAAATTGGCGACGTGGTATATTTAGCTTATAACAAACACAATATAATGTGAAATTACATTGATCATATAACTATCATAATGACATTGGGTGATCTATTTTAGACTCAATTAAAATATGTTTTCAGTTGGTTGAACCCGTAAATAAGTCTTTTAAGCTACAGAAGTTAAGATTTATTATAGACGCATTAATCTGTTTTTCGGTTTGTATTCATTGAAAAACACATGATATTTATTATGTTATGCCAGATAGTAATTTTAATTTAAAGATTCGATCCCTAGGGTACCTACCTTTTTTTTTAATACTTCAATAATTATAAGATCAACGTGGGTGATTTTAGAGAAATAGTTTATGAGTTTTTATTTTATTTTACTCGAAGCGTTTCTTTTCTTTTACGAAAACTTTTTAATAGCATTGGCACTCGAATGTATGCTCAATAAACTACATGTTTATGTATTTTAAAATGAAAAAAAATGTGCAGCCAGAATTTAGATACAGTTTGGTACCCTATATTTAAAGGTAGTTTACTAATACAACAACGGCATCCGTTATTTTATCTTAAATACGACATAATTCATACAATTTATTTTTGATCTCTTGACATTGATATGGAGAAATACACCACATGTGTAAAAAAAATTCATCCTTGTTGAATCTCAACTATAAACTATTTACGGAAATGAATACCACACATATATACCACAATGACAGCTTAATCTTGTGAATTTGAATAATATAATATAATATCGATTGTTTGATAGTTAATTAATGCTCAAAAGAATGAATCCTCTTAGGCGAACTTTAGACAATTTGGCAAACGTTTTTCCATTTTTCCTTTCGTTCCCAGTTTTCTCATTAGGTACTTTACAGGAATTTCACAATTTAATTTATTATACTACTACTACTACTACTACTACTATTATACTAAAATCAATATCTCGAAATCAAAAAGAATTGTATGTTTCAATTTTCTAACATATTTAGATAATTTAGCGCATCTTTGTAATCTACAAACACTACATATGTATTACTTGTAAGCGTATTTAACCAAAGTTAATGTAATGTGGAATGGTGATGATCGGGGACGAAATTTTACTATTTTATGTCGGAAAGATATTTGGAAGTTGGAAATAAATGTCGTTTCATTAAATAAAATATCAGTGGTTTTAATATACAAAGATTATAGAAAATAAGTACTTATCCCTGTGTCTAATTCATTCAAACCTCCCTTAAAATACAAACAATATTAATTATATGTACGAGAATTGTGTAGGTACTGAGAATTGTGAACTGCATGTTTCTTAAGTGTTTCTTTTTTATTTTCCTTTTTTCTATTGCTTGATACCTACGTGCTTGATACAGATGAAATTATAAATTGATCATGTGTCAAAAATATATACTACCTACAGTCAACTACAGTTGACCTAAAGGGTATCGTTCATTTTGAACCATTCATGAAATACTGTCATGCTCATTTGATTTTTGTTTTCTGTATATGCACAGAATGCCAGCACAGCTTAAAATGTAATAATTAAAAAAGAGCGTGTGTGCCGAGCACACGTGTCAGAGGTGAAACTTCTTTTTGGCAAGATTCAAAGATACCAAAATGATCGCCTTACTCCATGACGTGATGGTATTGCTATGGTGCGACCTTGAAATTTTACTCTCAACGCGCCTAACGAAGTTTCACTTAAAAAATTCTTAAAAAATAAGCTGGTCCAACTTCTTACAGATAAAATAAAAAACCAATCCACTTACACGGAATCAAGATTTATTCTCAAAAAACGCGAACAATTTGCGCATCTCGCCATACTTACATCTAACAAGGTTTATAGATATCCAAATACATGAGTCAAACATTCACCTCATATGTTACCACGCTTGTTACTTCTACATTTACCGCTACGTTAAACTAACATAAGTTATTAACATGTATAATACTTATAACGCACGTGAGCTTTACTTTTTGGATTCAGTTCAGAACTTGGTCTGAATTCTTGCGACAATTCCACAAAGGCGAACGATAGTCGACTTTGAGTTGTTGAGAATAAGGTATATTTTCAAAAAATGTTATAGATACGTAACTTTTTAATTTGAACGGGATAGAATTACTATAATTATCAAAAATCATCATAAAAAACGGGTTACGTAAAGTTTTAAATTGTAAATGATATGCTTTTTTGTATCATCAGTTTTGAAGATAAATTTCATTCGTCAAAAAAAATATAATATTTATACAAAAATTACGCCTTTGTGAAATTGAATTCTACAACAAAATATATAAAGGAATATTTATATCAAAGTTTCTAAATGTGTATATTATAGTACATCAAAATATATGTATCATGTCGGGTTAAAAACTATGTAGGTTTGGCCACACAGACTTCGACGTTTTAGAATATTGAACATTTATGAACATATATTCAGAGAGATATATAACACATGTTTGAATAAAGGACTAAGTTAATGACCCGACATTACTCGCAATGTTAAAATCCATATAAGAGAATATGCTATAAAAAACTTTAAGCTTTATTTTGACAAGTAATGCATAGTTTTACACAAATATTTCCCGACTATAAAGTTATGTACTTTAAATAGGTATTATTTTACATAAGAGAAGTAAATATACATAAATTAAGCCTTGTACATATTACCACAACACAAACATTAAGTACCTACTGATGATTTTTATTCTTATATAATGAAGTGATTTCTTATCATAAATCGACTTTGATCAAATTTATTGCACATGCAGGCCTTTACAAAATTTAGTAACTAAATATATCGAAAAATAACGATTATCTTAGAGTCTAGCATGCATATTAAACATGAGTGACGTCCTTGTTGCGTCATCGTTGTATTTGTGCATGCCGGTGAAATCATTTGTAATTTATTTACATAAAAAAAAACATTGAACTGACCAAAACGTTAAACCTACACCAAATCAGGAACTAATTCCTATAAAATTGAATATTAATAAAAAAATAATCTTTAAAAAAAAAACATGATGTTTAAATTTTTCGTTATTCAAAATTGTCCAAATAGGGCCACGATGTCCGAGTCCAAATATAAAGATTTAGGGGCGATTTTTCAATGCTTGGATAAAACTTATCCGTCCAATAAAGTATTACATGATAATATTAAAATGTCACGTAAACTGTCAAATACGGGCAATTAGAATACGTTTTTAAAATGGTAGTTTTTTACATTATTCGACGAATAAGTTTTAACCAAGGATTGAAAAATCAGCCCTTAATGAAATGAATTAAAATAAAATGCACATCATAAATCTCATTAGTGACGATTTTAATAATTATATATTAGTTACTTAATAATCAAAAAATATATAAATCATTACATAATAACATTTTAAATTTGAAGCAGAAATAACAAACATTGTGCTATCTTGCTCTTAATTATCATACATTCAATTTAATGGATAAAGTGGCATGATAATTGCATGATAAAGATTATTCCTTACCATTTTCATGAATGAAGTTAACATGGTAAACTATCGAATATTAATTACTATTATATAATGGTAAATAGTTCAAAATACACACATAAATATATTGAGTACACATATAATTTGTGCATTACCACGGTAAATTGTAATTACTAAAATAATTTTTGCGCTATGAGGTTTGCAACATTCAATGACGAACACTTAGTCAAAAGTACACATAGTTAAAAACGATCTAACATCAAAGATTATTGATATTTCTATCCAAAATACACTGAATAGTTACTAAACGGACTGGCCGATACAATGTCCATATAAGTGTATAAATTAATGAAAATTTTAATGTGAAAGCTATTTACATTTGAAAAGGGCGATATAACATTGCGTATAAAAATAGAAGGGGGTATAATAAAACGTCATGTTTGTGATAACTGCAGTAAGAATTTTAAAAGTAAATTCATCATTTTAACCGTAGAAGTAGTAGCAAAATTGCACGAGATAAAAACGTGTTTATGGCAAGTAAAACAACATTCGTCGAAAAAATCTCTAACTTAGGCATGTTGTGGTATCACAAAGCGGTTTAACATATGATATGTAAACAATTGTAGGGTTTGATTGATAAACACGAAAAAAAAAAACACTTCCACCGCGCAACCAACGACGCAATACAAGAACCACTCCGGTAACTACGACTTAACTGGTGCCGGCTGCTTCGTCGTATAGTTCTTGCCCGTCTTCGTCGAGTTCTTGTGCGGGTTCGGCTGTTTCCGGCGGTGTATCGTCGTCCTTGTCTGGCGCGTTGGGTTCGCTCGCTTCGTCCCGCTCTTCGATGGGTGCGTGCTCGTTGCGTAGACTCGCGCCTTCACACTCGCCGGTTGGACGCAGAACGAGGTACATGAGCAGGTCGGAGAGCGATATTATGCCCGTCACTTTGTCCTCTTCGTCGACTACCACCAGACGATGCACCTGAGGATTATTTGTTTTAATGGTATGAGAAAATATTATCAAGAAAGTGACTTTTTAGTACGGTTATGTGTAAGTGCACAAAACACATCGATATCGAATTAAATCTGTTGCCAGTAGAGATAATTTATTTTAAAAAAAGGTCCTTTGAAACGCATCTGACCCTCATCGCACATGACACGTGACTTCGCTCATACTAACATTAATTGTGCATTCTAATGAAACAGTAAGTCGCGTTTACATTTTAATTTAAACACCATACATATTAAAATTTCTGCATTCAATTTCATCGACGTTTATCAAAACTGTAGAAATTGCACAATAATCTAAAAACCTATGACTTGCATAATACATGAAATCAACCATCGACACTCATTACTTATTAATGGCGCTCTCTTATGCATCATCCCGTAAGCATTTACTCATTCCTCCCATGAAAGACCATTTTGTTGTTAAATATATTTAATCTAATATATATTATAAAGGCGAAAGTTTGTAAGGATGTATGGATGTTTGTTACTCTTTCACGTAAAAACTACTGAACCGATTACAATGAAATTTAGCACACATATAGAGGGTAACTTGGATTAACACAGGATAGTTTTTATCCCGGAAATCCCACGGGAACGGGAACTATGCGGGTTTTCCTTTGCAAACGCGGGCGAAGCCGCGGGCGGAAATCTAGTTATTAATAATCATTTAACCAACCTCAGCCCTCACAATCCTCTCCATAACTTCATAGAGCGTTTCATCAAGGTTACACTTCTGCACGCCTTCAAACCACTCGTTACGATGTTCATTGGCTTTCTTCAGTGTTACATCCAAATTGTTGTATGTCTTCTCGGCGGCCAAGTTCTGTAATTTAGACAAGAAATGATTATGTTGATTGAATATTTCTGTGTATTAATAGTTCATGTCTTATTACAATAACTAGCTTGCCGCCCGCGGCTTCGCCCGCTTTGTCTAAAACCTAATAAATTATATACTAAAACCTTCCTCTTGAATCACTCTATCTATTAAAAAAAACCGCATCAAAATCCGTTGCGTAGTTTTAAAGATTTAAGCATACAAAGGGACATAGGGACATAGGGACAGAGAAAGCGACTTTGTTTTATACTATGTAGTGATAACGTAATAACGTAAAACTTCGCAAAGTAAAATAGAGCATAACTGGTTATAAAACATATGAAGACGGACTTTTCTTATTAGGCCTATTATGTACATTATCTATTGAAACAAACCGTATCAAATTCCGTCGCGTAGTTATAGACATCTTATCATACCAAACAGCGGAAAGCGACTTTGTTTAATACTGTTATATTGTTTATAGGGATAGCAATCCAAACAGAGTAGCAATTACAGTTTCTTGCCGGGTCTTTTAGGTATAAACTGCTTTCCAAACCGAATTGTATAAGTGTTATGATAATGTTATCAATAGAGCTTCTAAGAGAAGTCTAATTGAATAATTAAACGTTTGAATAATAATTTTGAGTTAGAACTTACAATAACATCAAACTTGGCGTATATATCCTTGAGTCGGCCCTCAGCATCTATGAGCGGGAGGGCTGATACGCGACGATTGACGAACTTCCTTAGAGCTTCAATTATAGAAGTCTCTTCTGTCGCCGTCTCTATGTTGTTCAATGTACCGATCTTCAGGTCGCGAAGCTTGTTCTGTAAGTACTTGGGCTTTGGCAGCTCGTTTATCTGGAAACGAATGTTGGTAATTATTAGTAATTTTTCATTTGGTGAAGAAAAGTGTGTACTAAATATAGTACAAGTTATTATAACATGAGAAAGAATACTCAATCCATTAGTGTAATTTATTTTTTCGTTAAAGTGACATAGTTAGAAAGAAGGTTATATCGCTACTATGAACTATATCACTACATAGTATAAAACAAAGTCCCTTTGTATGCTTAAATCTTTAAAACTACGGAACGGATTTTGATGCGGTTTTTTTTAATACATAGAGTGATTCAATAGGAAGGTTGTAGTGTATAATTTATTAGGTTTGAGACAAAGCGGGCGAAGCCGCGGGCGGTAAGCTAGTACAGTAAAAGTTCTTTATTCGCGGGCAATAGGTTCCGTAAATGTGCCGCGAATAGAGAAACCGTGAATATGGAATGGTAATTTGTATGGGGTTATAGGGGATACGTTCCTAGGTGACGAAATAAGGAAGCAAATACATAAAGAAATCAGTTTTATTGAAATTTTTGACCATACATATTTATTAATTACCATTTAATTAGGTATTATCTTCAGGTTTAGGCAATGGCTTAGCACTTTTTACTCGTTTTTTAGTCGACATTATAAATTCGTAATTGTAGTTCAGGCGTTTTCTAAGGATAACAATTGATTTTTATTTAGGTAAATACATATATGTATGTACCGATGTACCGATTCGATCCGCGAATAAAGAATTTTAGTCCGCGAATATAGAAATTAGGTCGCATTTTTTCCACCCGCGAATAGTGAAACCGCGAATGAAGGAAGCGCGAATAAGGAACTTTGACTGTATTTAAATAAAGTTAATTTTTAATACATAAGTACACATAGGCACGTTATATGCTTTACACATATTGAAAGAGTCAGATAGACTACAATAGAATACAAATAAATATTGGATTTTATTTTGTCAGAAGTAGTAGTCTCACTTGATGTCTTGACGACTGTACACTAATGATCTAATTAATTATAATCCTGTAATATATTCTCGTCTAGACTAGACTAGCTGTATTTTCATGCAATTTGCATTCAGTTGATAAATATTCACTAGAATTATGTTTGGCAAATCGCCCGAGAGTTATGAAGACATACGAGTGTATTCTGATTAATTGTTTCTTAAGAACTTCAATGTTGTTGTTGAAATGGACGCTAAGTTTGACATATTAAAAATGCACAAACATTTTTAATAACTGTCAGTCAACAATTAATATTCTATTTTTTTTAATTGCTTATTTTTATCTATCTATAATAATAATCTAAGGCCGCCCTTCCGTTAGCTAAGCTACGTAGCCCAAGATTATTTCTTAATGGTGTGATGGTGTGATGAGATCATACCTATTATTATAATTTTTTAATCTAAAAGAAACCTAACATTAACTGTTATTTCAAATTAAATAGTCCCATTTATCTACCTAGGTTGAACCGATACTTTGTTAGAAAAACTTCATTCTTATTTCTTAAATAATATATTAACTCAAGAAACACAGATTACCAAAAATCAAACTGGCCTATTACTGAAAGCTGCAGAACCTTCCACTTACATATAAGAAGAGGAATCTCAATATCCTCTTGTGCGTGAGTATGTACAGCACGTTGCCGGTCTCCGGATCGATCACCGGCAGCCGATGGATCCGGTTCATGATCAGCATCCGGATGGCTTCGTACAGAGACGCGTCCGGACCAATCGACACTAGAGGCACTACTGATCCCTTTAGGACCTCTGCAAAGGCAAACATACGGACGGTCACAATCTTGTATACTAGAAGAAAAGTTTGTTTAAACGTTGTAATATCAGGAACTTGAAGCAATATTAGGAGCGAAGGAGTATTTGAATTTCACTGTTTGAAAGGTGCGTAATCCCTGATTGCTATGCACCACAGGGAAACCGGGGTCCTAGAGGACATAATCAAGTGAACATAGAAAGTTATGTTCATAGGATAATCTATTGATTACTACAAAATTTTGGCTATTTATAAGAAGAAGAGAAATTCTTTTTTACCAAAAACATATTATGATGATTGTTTTTGGGTTTATTTCGGTTATTTCCTGCATGCTTTCTTGACTCTATTTCGTTAAATTAAATGGAAGAAACAAGCAGAAACGTGTATGAGATTCACGTTTACAATAAATGTAAATAGAATAATTCTTCAGTTATGATTCAAAATAGCATGAATCTATTTACGTAGGTACCTAACTTACAGTGCTGCTAAGTCAATATTTTTTTGTGGGGTAACCACTACTTAGGTACTTACACCTACGTCTTCTGTCCTTTTAATGTTTAAATAAATTTATAATAATCGAGATAAAATTCGATCAATAGAATGATTAATGATGCAGACTAAGATAATAATTTATCACATGTACTATGAACTAAAATCTAGTGGAAATGTATTTTATAATTACATAATTTGTTTAGTTATTATGTAATGAGGATACGGTTTCAAATAACGCTGAATGTTAACCCGATTTAAAACTAACAAGTTTATAACTATTACACGCCTGGCTCAGCGTAAACATTAATAAATTATGTAAAATAAATAATAAAAATTAAATGTTCATGGGAGAAATAACGACATACCCCGATCCCCTTATCATAAAAAATAAACTTGGATGTTTTAGGAAAGATACGTTTAAGGTTTAATAATAAAATAAATACAAAGATTCTAAGATTAAATTAATAGCTGAATCTTTTTATTTTATTTATGCTCTTCTATCATCCTATGTGCTATATACGTCACCTGGTGGTTCATATGACCCATCTATTCTCGGCATGGGCCTGTAGTCTATAAGTATTTGAGTTGTATATTCTTACAAACTTTCGCGTTTATAATATGCATTAACAGATAACGGATTTATTCGAATGATATGTAATTACAATAACAGCACTGAAATTATGTGGAACAGGTGTACAAAATGCAGCGAATACTCATTTGTTTGTATAATTTATACAAACAAGGCGTAACCGACCTTTGAAATTCAATCCCGTTGCATTATTAGAAAATATGCATAATAGTGGAAACGGATACGACGTAGATTAAAATTAAAATTATCGTAAAGAATAATTTGCTTAGTGCGAGCGAGATAAAATGCATTAACATTTATGAAAATGTTTCTTTTTTAATCACGTGAACTATTTTGTACAAGTTCAAGTTTAGTAGTTCGAGAAAAAATCGATTCAAGGAATCCCTAGAATTCAAGCACTTTGCCAATAAATAACCGCTATTTTATTTTAACTAGTACATAAAACTATGGAAATCATTCTTATAAACTATTAATTAGTACATTATAATAGTTAACCCTTAAATTGATTTCGTCCGTTTTAAAGGACATAGTATTTACACACATGCTGGCGCTGTTACAGTAGACCTAGGCATTGCTAATTGGTATATTGGGAAGGTACTAGCTATGTCCTTCGCGTACATGCAGGTTTCATTAGAGAAGCGAAGTACAATCGCGAATGGTGACCATTTGAAATTTGCAAAAAACGGATCTTTTGACTCTCCTGATAAAATTGGTAATAACTGTAAGTATTTTGGCTATTTTGCTTATGATGTTATATTATTAGTTAGAATACGATTGTAAGTATAGTATTTTGACATAATTTTTACATATTTTACAATATTTGGAATAAAAATCTTAGTTTATTTATGATGTCCCATAAAACGGACGTTGACATCTTGGAGTATACACTAGGGTATTCTTCACATGTCCTATGTAACGGACGTTGCCAATAAGGCCCTCCATTTTCAACGTCATCTTTTTGATATATT
The DNA here is from genome assembly GCA_907164665.1 of Colias nastes. NCBI lineage: Eukaryota > Metazoa > Arthropoda > Insecta > Lepidoptera > Pieridae > Colias > Colias nastes. The sequence continues at coordinate 38,831 of CAJQZM010034175.1, forward strand.
TTTCTCTATTTTTATCATGTTTTACAGGAGCATGACTTGGCAATCAATAAAAAAATTCCCTCACTACCTCTAGCGGAAGCTGAAGAGTCTGGCGTTGAGTTGAGATGACGATTTCGAAGGAAATGTAGACCTACGGGAGTGATTTCACTATGATAGCAGTGTCAATCATTTACCCCCAGCACCATACCTCCGGAATTATGCGACATATTGATTTGAGACACAATGAAGACCCAAAAAGTCAGAATTTTTACCATCAACAAAATATTATTGCGGCAGAATTACAGCCATTACATACGGTGCGAGATGAATCTTTCCTACTTCTCAGTAGTTCTTCAGCCACAGCATCATGTTACTTACCAGAAATACCACCCAATGTTTGAAAATTTAAATAATAATACCTTACAAATTAAAAAAAACTGGCAGCAAATGGATATAATATATTATGCCAAAGAATCCAAAAAAAAGCGATTTAAATTTCCTGTTTGTTTTGGTACTTCAGGCATGGTATACCTACTACTTCTTTGCATACGATGAAGCAAACACATTTCAAAATTTCAATCTGAACAATTTAGTGAATGAGAAGAGGACTTTCTTGGTGTATTAGATAAGTTCTCAGGCTTTGTAATACTTTTTCTATTCCAATTCTTAGCATATTCTTAGGCTGTGATTTTTGGTAGTGTCGTTTTTTAAAATCCATTATTTTTAACGATATCGTTAAAGTTTTAACCAATATTTTAAGACAGATGTTTGAAAAGCTTATACTAGATCGTCCATAATTATAATTTGATAATAATTTTGAATCACAGAGTTAAAAATGTGCATTGTACTCATGTACCACGGTTGCAGGAATAATTTGCAATGTCCGTTATATGTGACGGTTCGAACATGTACATATAATTGGCAATGTCCGTTTTATGTGACATAGTGAAAACAATAGAAAAAATTAAAATTTTTAATTTTTTTTTTCATTTTCCTCTTTTCTATCCTAATTCCAACACATCCTCCAAATTTGGACATTATACACACAAGTTATCTAGGGGTGACAATTTAAGGGTTAAAGACTTACGGCGCCAAGTCTCAAGTCGGTGTTCTTCCAGCTCGTCCATAGTAACGTCTGGGCTTGTGTAGTACATCTGCAGGATCTTTATGAAGTCGGTGATCGTCAGCATGCCTACGAACTGCTGCCTTTGGGAGTCCCATAGCGGCGCCGCTCGAACGCCTGCGTACAAGTTGACACGCATAGATTAAAAACATGAACGCGTTTCTTTCTTTTTTATTCAATTAGACTTCTTCTAGAAGCACTTTTGAATCGTCATAACAGTTCTATCATTTACCACCGATTCGGAAAGCAGTATCTATTGAGAAGAACCGGCAAGATTACTCGCGTGATATCCGGATGAAAAGTGCTTATGGCCTATGTATTAACTATTAATATATAGACTTTAATTGAATGTAGCCTACGTGCTTATCCAGACTATAATTTATCTCTGTTTCAAAACAGAGATACATTATAGTCGTAGATTATATTATTTTATACAGATCCAAAGAATCTATCCTCACAAAGTTTACATTATTATAGCAAAAGTTAAAACCACTGAACGATCATAAAAAAAAATATATATATTTATTTGCCAAAAGAAGGCTATTAAAATAAGTACAGATTACGACAGCGGACCCCGCACTAGGCACAGCCTGTCTCGCGGGGCCATAAAACGATTATACAATGAAAATGGGAGGTTCACATAGAGTCCAACACGTTTAATACAATGCAACTTTGAACATCAGTATGGTATGGTCATTCGTCTAAAGTCTTTTGAAATCAAACCAATTTTCATTTGTTGAAACATACATTTAACAAAACTATTGATGCCGCAATAGTAGGTAAATCGGATGCCGTACAAAATTATAAAAATTTATACAGATTGGATGTACGTTTTTTTTACCGATTCGTCTTAAATGTGTTGATGATCTTGATAACGAATATATTGTGCGCAATTCGTCTTTATTCGTATATTATACTAGGTTTCCGCCCGCGGCTTCGCCCGCGCAGTCAAAGAAAAACCCGCATAGTTCCCGTTCCCGTGGGATTACCGGATTGCGTCATTTTCCCGGGATAAAAAGTAGCCTATGTCCTTTCTCGGGTATCAAAATATCTCCATACCAAATTTCATGAAAATTGGTTCAGTAGTTTAGGCGTGATTGAGTAACAGACAGATAGACAGAGTTACTTTCGCATTTATAATTTTCCCAGTACCTAACGTATAATGTAAAGTTCAAACTTAAAATGGAACAATTAAGGGTTGCGATATAGCAATTTAAAGTTTCACTTCATCTCGCGATACTTTTATGAAAAGTTTACTGTATGCTGTATAAAGATCAGTTATTGTTCGAATTAATTTCTGATATAACATAGTTGCGAGGAAAATTATATCTATAATACGATGCATGAACCTGGGATGACTTATCCGCAAGAGTAAACTCGATACTTTGTTACCTACTCCCACTAACAATCAACAACTTAATAACGTTTGATATTGGGAAATTTAATACTGTAGCCTAGTGAACCCGTAGTTCCCTGTATAGATCTCAGAATATCGATATCATATGAAATTGATACCACGGCTTGAAAATACACAACTACAAATTTAAGCCAGCCTTTGTTTTAGCGTCCTAAAATAACGTACATAAAAAAATATAAAACCTTTTACATTTATAAAACGCATCCATCAATGCATACGCAATTCTGCCTATCTGCACTTTGTAAAATGTAATCCATTTCATAGTTAATTCGTCTGTAAATACCTATTTTATTTAAAACTTCGCGCATAAACAATGAATAATGTGCCAAACAGGACATTTTTTATGAATGGATTATGATATTGTTCAGCGTAGTATGTTTTATTTTCATCGCCGCCGTGCTACTTTTAATGTGCGGTCGTGAAATATTTCTTAGATACAAACTAAATTTTGTTTGGCGCACGTCCAAATCTTTGTGACTAACCAAATCGAATACAGAATATATATATCCCCACATAATTAAGTATTACAGAGACATTAATGCCATTTCCTGGTGGAATTGGTTAGAATCGTTCCCCCAATATATTGCCAATTATATGCCGTTTATAAGTAAGCACTTCACAATATATCATGAACTGCGTAGTTAAGTGTTTACGTTGGAAACAAGCAGTTCGAGTGCATGAATTTATTGGTTATTCATAAGTTCATAACTAATTTATTGCTTAGTCAATTATTATAGAATTTCCTACAAATACATTATGTTTTCGGCCTATTTTGTTTAATATTTTGTTGAGTGGATGAACTATACAATAATGATTTCACTTCTGTCCTACTAAGACAATGTTCTTATGCGTCGTTATTAAAAACACTGTTATCAGTTATTATAAACACTGATAACTGAAATCTGAACTTATAATTTGTTGTAACATTCAGATCAAACGAAAGTTTTCATACTGAAATACTTAGTAATATTACAGTTTGTGATATTATCACTTTGTATTATTATACAGAAATAGCACTTCATTCCCAAGTATAATCCCTAAGTATAAAGCCCTATGGGTAATCTGTTTGTATATACAGCAGTTGTTTAGAAAGCTTAGTGCAATCCTCCTTATAAAGGAGATTTGAAAATAATTCATGAACATCGGGCTGTAAAATCGCATTGTTGCTCTATTATCAAAGCAGCTCTATAATAATACTAATTGTTACACGTATTTATAATTTATGGTAATCGTCTCTATAAATATAGAAAAAAATATTTTTAGGTAAGACTTTTACGTAAAAGACGATTTACCTCTTATCTGTATAATTGGATAACAACGAAAATATTTAAATATTTGCTTCCTATAAATAGTTTGTGATGTTTTATTAATATTTCGAAGTTAAAATAAATATATTAAACCATCATCTTACTACTCCGAAACTGAATATAGCAATGCTCTTAATGTTCATCCATAAACGTACTCGAATTAATAAATTAGTTTAGTTTAGTTTCATCTTTATGAAAACGGAACGTAATACAGTTTTCCTAAAATTATTACGCCAAAACATAATTGCTGATCTCCACTGCAAATAAGTATTTATCACACAAATATAATTTAATAAAAGAAAAATTAAAACATATTGTTGAAAAAAAAACACAAAAATATAGATTGTAGGTAAATATATAAACCTCCGTAAGAAACAATAATATATACAAGGCAAATCAGTGGAGATAGCAAGCAAAGTAAACGAAGATTATTTACTCAAATAGAAGCAAGGTACGAATATATTATTATTATCACAAGGCTCCTTACAAAGTATATATATCTTAACACATTATATTAACTATTGCATACCCTAGATCTTTCAAATAAAATCTTTAAAAATTGTTATATTAAAAAAATATAACTGATCATAAACTGCAAAAACCACTAAATACAAATAAACCGACAAGACATGTATAAAAATAAAAACTTTTATCAGTCAATAGCTAGAGATAAGACGCTACGTTTTAGATATCGTTATTATAGGTATATACTTAGGTCTTAGGAACGATATACACCTTAGTATCCAGCACAAGAACGGCTTATTGTTTCTTACGGGGTTTCCTGTATTGAAATAAAATAATGTTACTATTTTGGCATTGTATTGAATCGCACAGCTTTGATCAAAAACATCGCTTGCTAAACATGACACCAATCGCATAGCTTTTTGATAAACAAACAAACAATTGCAGTGTTACAGCATACCTACTTATAATTAAAATAGTTTTTATAATGAAGTAATACGATTAAGTATATAAACAATAGAGTACAAGTAAATACGTCGCAGTGCAAATAACATCAAGGATACTATAAATATTCAAATTATAATGAAAACAACTTAAGTGAAATATTGCCACCTGTTGTTTATTTGTTGCTTTTATTCAATCAATAATGCATAAGATTGAGTGTGCATATTTAAGTAAATGTGGATAAAATGAAAACGGTTAGCATTTTTTTTTCTTTTTTTGTATATGAGATACCTACCTCAACACAATTTTTCTTACAGAAGCATTTAATGAGAGTCGGTGTGAAGTACCCTAACACTACACTTTTCCTACTTTTCTCGAGGTAATGTACTTGTAAATGCCCGACTAGGTTTATAAGTTGACGTTTCATTCATTCTAGTGGTGAAACGTAACATAAATCTTCGAATATATCGACTGTAAGGAAAATGTGAATGTACCTACTCTGTAATGGAATATATATTTCGTATATTTATGGCTTTGAGGAAATTAATTGTAAGTAGGTACATGTTATATGATCTGAGTAGGTTTTTCTTTATGACAAAGTAAACTCATACGTTCTAAACGATTCTGGAATAAAAATAACCAGCGCTATAAACTTTTCTATCGAAAACATATATAAATCTATTTATACTTTTCAAAGAATAAATAATACGACAGCGTGACCACTTTTTTTAAAATCTATTCTAATAATAAACCTGATGAATTACAAACACAATGGATAATGTTCATTTTAATGAGTCACTTTAAACAATTACTTAAAACCAACGTGTCATTATTATACGTTCTAAATATATTTGCATTTGAAATCGTTTTGTATCGCCTGTTCGGTACGATAATATTTTAATGAGAAATGACATCAACAATATAAATATTGCCTATTTCACTTAACATCATACGAAATGCAAGTGAGTTTTGTTTATTATATAGTGAAATTAACGTGGTTGAAAGATCAAAAAAGTCCTTAGAAGCATCCTTATAAAACAAACATAAGTTAGATATATAGATATTACATAAGTTATCATTGGTCATTTCCAAGCAATATATTTTAAGATAACAAACAATAGACACAAAATATAATATAAATATAAAATATTACACCCCTTATATAATTGTTGCATAGAAAAGCACTTACCGTTATATACAAGCGCGAAGAACGCCTTCTTGACAAGCAGCTGCGTGTCGAAGACGACCAGCTTCGCCGACGTCGGGATCAGATCGTAGCACTTGTGGAACTTGAAGAACTTCACGAATATCTGCGATTCGTCCTCTTCTGTAAAGTAATAATAAAATGTTATTTAATCTATGCGTAGAAACGGTAAAAATGTCGAAAAGACTGCTTATTCTGGTATTCATAGTCTGTCTAAAATATCGTATGTGCCTAATCAAAAGATAAAACATTGAAATAGTCAAATCTACGTCTAATTATAATGATAAAAGTGGCAAACACTGCTTATTTAATATAGCCTGTCGGGTGTAATCGAACATATTGAAATACATTCTCAAAATAAGCAGCTTCTGCTTTGAAATAGAAACGATACATTTTTAAGTTCACCTGGAACTAGGTTTTCTGTAATATCCGTCCTGTCATTAAACATACTCATCCGTTATTAGCTATTACTTTTGCCGTACATCAAAAGATTACGTACATACTACCTACTGATACTGTCATAAATCTCATATTTACTAGAGAAATCAATACGACGAATATTGAGTCACGCTTGAAAATAGTGTCAGGATATGCACGGTCGCTCTTCATCGTATAACCTGACAATTTCGTCATCAGTAATCAACTTGTAACCCAGTCGTTTGGGATTGCTTTTGAAGCCGCGTATCCACTGGGCAATATTTGCTCAACATGTACGACAACGTTGCACTACAACATGATAATCTGTAGTAGAGCTTTTTTTTGTGTGGTGTTTCTCGATATTAGCCAGAAGAGTATTGCGTGCGAAGAGTATATTAAAGTGAATTGTAGTAGAGCGTAGACACACATAGTTCAACAAAAGTATCGCACTAAATTCTAACATGTTGTACAACATATCGCGCGTCAGATGTTGCCTAGTGGAAACGGGGCTTTATTTCCTTCAATTACGCCAACTTGCGCTCTCCAATATTCAGATTGCCAAGCGACACGTGTAAAACACACACATTACTGATGTGTCTTGATAAGCGAGGTCCTTAAGGAGGATGGATTGGATAATGTAGACGCAACCGACACTCCTACGTTCTCATAACAGGATAATATACGTACGGGCTTATAACAATTCTTTTCATATAACTGTATTACGTCGAAATTGTTACATTGAAGCTTTTAATGTAGGTATATAGAAAAAGTAATACAATCCCTTTACATACATAGGCTTTTAGCAGAATAAACGTGGGATAAGCTTTGTTGGTTTTCAGTGCTTCAATTAAGTGCAATCGCTCACTGTTTTGTATGCGTTGCCAAACAAACCAAATTTGACTAGAGAGTTTGTTTTATTCGCGAACAGTTCCATTAATCAACGCGAATGCAGGGATCAAAATTCGATGAAAAGAACAATTCATTTCATGTATAGTGTTATACGTATTCAATCGTGACAAGTACGAAACCGAAATTTTTATCACATCTGAGTAGGTATTCATTAACATGTTCAATTTGCAGTACCAAATACATACCATGAAACAAAAGCAATATTTTAGTCATGATTTTGGCACTGAAAATAATCTTGTAAACTAAATTATATTATTTATAGCTATCTCTGGACTGACTATCTAACTAGGTCCGAAAATGGGACATCTCCCCCCTATAATCTACCTTAATGACTACAAGGCTTATTATGAAACTTGTCACGGAATTTTTTATATAAAATGAGCTTCGTTTGCAGATTGAATTTTTGAATTTCTACAAAAATGTAAAACAAATCCACTTTGGCAAATTACCTAAATAACATTAAAGTGATAATGAAAATTACTACTATTCATTTTGTGTGTACAGGAATAGAGAATTTAGCAGTACCTAAATACGATATTTATAAATATGTAAGTATATCAATACCATTATATTGATTATATCTAAAATTTCGAATCTATTCTAATAGATAGTAATAAATTCCATTATAGTTGAAGGACTCCACATAACAGTATGCAAGTTAAATCGGACGAATCTAATAAAGATGAGTGACATGTACGACCGCAATACAATTAACGTGGAATTCCTGAAACTTTCCTGGATGTTCACAATTATTGCATTTCGCAACTATAAACTTGGACAGGAACACTTATATTTGTCACACGTAATTTACGAATGAAACCTATTATACGTATTGTTGGTATAAATTATGAATGCATAAAATCAGCTTGTAATTAGAGTAGTGTTACGAACAACGTGATCCAACTACACTGTTTTAACAATATGGTTGATGCTACATTCTTGAATAGAAGCTGATATCGACAAACGTTGATAAGCCTATTGTGTCTAAATTCATATTGTTACATCCGTTTATTGTAACCTCATATGCTCGCATCCTATTTAAAACCATTTTAGTAGGAATTTCCAACAGTCCAAATATCAGACCCATCTTGCTGGAAACCGTCTGATATAATTTACTAGCATTGTATTGTGATTGGCTTTTTGAGATGTCTAAGAGCTCTCATAATGGTACTTATCTATTTTTATCTACTAAAATATGGGACACAGGAATATGAATTTGACCTCCGCATTGCGCTGAAGTACGATATGATATCGTCTACGGTTTGTGCAAGGCGTGCATATTATATGATTCACATTCATTGTTATCGAGCACTAATTCTCATGAATAAAACTTCGATTTTCTTTTGGCCTCATTTGATTGCACAAGACCAATTTTATTACAACACTGCTTGATTTAAACCGGACCAATCTAAGCGACTCTGAGCGTCGAATTTGACACTTTAATCATACTAAGGTTGTACTAAGGTTACAAATGGAACCACATTTTGTAGGGTAATATAAAACTTCATTAATATGATCATCGGAAACTATAATGATATCCTCGATATAATTGGCATAAATTACAAACGTTCAATTTAAGAATATGATTATTAATCAGCTGACGAGTGATTTTATCTAGATAAATGTATATGATATGAGGTTGCATTTTATGTTTTTATCATTTTTCAAATAGCATGATGAATGATAAGTTATCCGCCGGCATATAGACGTTAATTTATTCTTAAATTTATGTAATTACTTTTTAATTAGGTTAATTCATTGATATAGAATAATAACGAAATTTATCATTTTCATTAAAATACAAAAATGGATTAAACAGCGCTTAAGCGATAAAAAATATGTTGATTGAATAGGACCTCTCTTAAGATTCATAAATTCAAAAGCTTGACTACAGAGTCGGACTTTATTCTACATAATAAAATTGGTTAAAAGGAACTTTTGAATCCAGAAAGAGTTAGGTTATTTATGATCTAAGAAAATAGACCAGTGCCAATCCCTTCCAAAATGATAAAAACCTTAAAAAAATCACAGTAGGATGAAACCCGTTAGAAAAGGATAAAATGAAAAAATATGATAAAAATTAAAGGAAAAATAAATTACAGTCAATCCGAGTTCGGGAAGTGGGAGGGGCGGAGCTTTTAAGACTAAAAAATGGTTTCTCTTGATTTCCGACAAAACTACAAATCCTATGGAAAAATGTTCAATCGCAAAGTTGTAGGTAATAAAAATTTCTACAACTTTTTTATTCGCTATTTTTTCACATAACCTCAAAATTTAGGTGAAAAATTCAAAAAACCAAGTTTTTGGTTTTTTATTTATCTTTTTCAAAAAAAATTGTTTTTTCTACGAAATTTGGTGAAAACTTACCTTATTATGTCCCAAATACACTGTAATTTATTTGATTGAAAATATTTATTTTTTCGCCTTATTTCAACTTAATACCAAAAAACAACCTAATTTTCAATCGAAAATTCTGACGTCAAAATATGAGTTTTTTGCAAAAAGCTCATTATCATTTTGTTTGTATGCATTTTCTGAGTAAATTTCCTATCGTAATGTATATTATATTTTTTACAGCATCAGAGAGAAGAGATTTCAATGAACAAAAGGCTCCCCAACTTTTTTTTTTTTCAAAAATTATCGGCACTGGTCTAAAACAAACGTTCCGCAAGAAGCAAGGGCTATGAAATAATACCTACTATTGTTAAAATTTGCGATACCCGGTGTGAGCATTCAGTAATAATTATTCATGTTTGAATTACGTTAAATTCAATGCAGTTAAATCTACTTCATGTTAAAACACTCACATACATACATAAATCATTACAATTAAGCTTCCCACACTGAGTTTTTATTAAAAAAAGCCACGTGTGTGTGTGCGCCGTTTGTTTATTTATGTTCTGAGCGTTGCGCAAACCATGTTGAGGCCGTCTTCTGACGTCACCGGGAACCTCGGAGTGACGTAAGATCATTATCGATATGAGCCGCAGATTTAATTATGAAGGTAAAATTCTTGTTACCCGCTAATAAAAACCATTATCATATTCATGAGTTCACAAGGTCGTGCAACGTTTGTGTTTCGATAAAATTGACGACACTAATTTCACAGAAGATCGAAATTGAATCATACTTATTCCCTAAAACACAATCCGTGTAGACGTGGTGTAGACACACGTCAAAATTTTTAGATGGACGAGTATCCGAATGTCGGCCACTGTATTCCGTTCGTTATCACGCCGCGTCGCATCTATAACATAAACACGCGACTCAAAACAGGGGGGCAACGCGTGGGAGGCATAAACAAGCCGGCACCTTTTTCTAGCCAATCAGTGAGGAATGTTTTCCACGCGCGGCCGACCGCTTCGAACTCCTTGATGAGCTCGATAGAGTAGACGGATTCTTCGCCGCCGTCGTCTACGGCGAGGGCAGGGTGGTCCGAGAAGTAGTGTAGGCGCAGCATGCGCAGGGGTCGGGCGGCGCATCGCCCGCCGCCTTTCGGTGCGGCCCGCCGCGCCTCCCACGGCTCACTGCTAAATATACGCGAAGCGCTCGCGCACCCGAGTCTGAACTTGACACCGGCCACAGTTTGGCGTCTTTCCCGCGGCCCACGCCCACCCTGCTGTGCCGGGGAGACGCGACTACAACACATCCGACGCACTACACAACAACTACAGTCTACATAGCCCAGTCATATTAGGGGTTTCACCTCGGAATGAAAGATAATAAGCTGGAAATTGGTAAAAACCTTTGT
>CAJQZM010034176.1:2855-34270 GCA_907164665.1 Colias nastes
TTTCATGGTTTTTGGGGTAGCTATTAACGAATATGAGGTCAAAACTAAAATCCAAGATGGCGCCGACAAAAAATTTACATCTTTTCGTCATGGGTGTCATTTTCATGGTTTTTGGGGTAGCTATTAAACAATATGAGGTCAAAATTAAAATTCAAGATGGCGCCGACGAAAATTTTACACATTTTCGTCATGGGTGTCATTTTCATGGTTATTGGGGTAGCTATTAACCAATATGAGGTCAAAACTAAAATCCAAGATGGCGCCGACGAAAATTTTACATATTTTCGTCATGGGTGTCATTTTCATGGTTATTGGGGTATCTATTAACCAATATGAGGTCAAAACTAAAATTCAATATGGCGCCGACGAAAATTTTACATCTTTTCGACACGGGTGTCATTTTCATGGTTTTTGGGGTAGCTATTAACCAATATGAGGTCAAAACTAAAATCGAAGATGGCGCCGACGAAAATTTTACATCTTTTCATCATGGGTGTCATTTTCAAGGTTTTTGAGACAGCTATTACCAAATTTTATTTTCAATGTAATTTTTACGTAGCCACTGTCATTTTGAATACTATGCTTGCGAATTTCGTACCGTCCGATTTATCGCACGTTATGCACTGTGGGCACTGCATGTCGTGTTTTGTTGAATTGTTACAGGTTACAAGTTCATGAAATATTATCTGCTTTGGAGTGTGAGGAGGTTGATGATTATACAGAAAATATAATTTACGTTGAGCCCCCCATCAAGAATGCCGATCAGGTCACTGACGAAGACAGTGACCTGATCGGATCGGATTCTCAGCCTAATTACATTGAGCAAACTTCCGCCTAACAGTGGCATAAAATTGTTTTTCAACAATTATTTTACGTCTTTGAGCCTGATGAGACACCTGAAGGAGCTTGGCTATTATGCTACAGGGGCCTTGAGAGCTAATCGCACTGAGAACTGCCCGGTCAAAGACGTCAAAAAATTCAAGAAGGAGGTGCGAGGTTATTACGATTCGGTAACCGGCATACGAAGACATCATCAGCTAGTACCGACTAGCACTTCGCGCAAAACATCTGATTTTTCAAACTTAAAATGTCTTTATGTATCATACATTGCACTTGTAAGATAATACATACACACACATATTAAGAAAAAACACTATTTTTAACGTTCATGATATTTTTGATGTCATTTTTGTTATTTAAACTAGTTAAAAAACAGTTTAAAAAAGTTCTGTCTTGGACGTCCGTGTGTCTGTATGTGCGGATCCTTTTTCTTGTTAACACGATAGCGACCGAAATAATTTACTAATCGAGTCTTTTTTTTTTCTCTTACGCTTGAGTATGCTCAGGAATAGAACCCTTTCATTTTTCAGGGTCTGATTCGATGTGGTTTAATTGTTATTAAATAAACAAAAATAATAATTAATAAATAATTATTAAAAAAAAATTATGAGGCGTGCACTTTTGGATTTTCCAAACTATTTTAAGAAAATAGCCGTTGCTAATTATTTAAACGAGAAAAAATTTGTTTATAACACGTTCTGCGTGTGTACAAAATACTTGAAAAAATTTAACGCGTTTAAAATCTATAAAATTTAACTTAGTAATATAATCTATAAAATTTAACGTATGATTTTGTAAGGTTAACTGTTCATTCAATATTTTATTAAAATGTATATTGAAATAATAGAGCTTTTGTTTCTCGAGAATATTATCTAATATTAGAATATTAGGTATGATTATTGAGATTTCAATTAATTATATTTCAAGACATGACAAACTACTATACCTAAGCATAAACTTATGCTGCAGTTATAAAAGTGAATTTAGTATCACAATAAAGCAATAATCCGCCCAATTACGCTAATTTCTTTCGTTTACATCACATAACCCCTTTACACCTTTTTACAAGGCTGTTCAAGGCGTGTATTCATTAGCGGCGAACTAAACTTGTATACAAACCACACCTCAATGACTAATTTCTATATTGTACGCAATTTATCCAAAGAAACACCTTATAACGTGGTAGAACAGACACGTCAAATCGCGTGATCGAATAATCGAGTACGATTGTATCGATAACGATGGATATGTAAATCGATTCGAGTCCAGACATCGAGTCAAACGGAGATGAAAGTATGCTTCATTAAAAGTGTTTACCGTAAATGTTCCGGTCTATTTGCACTGTAATGAACTGAGACATACCTGAAACAAGAGAAAATTTATTCGTTTAATATTTATCTAATCCAATAACACCATTTGTATAGGTTAATAGAAATCTTGAGAGTCAATAACATTGTACAAAGTAATATCGTCAAAACTATTGCAAATAAATATGTACTTATGGAAGTCGGTAGAGAACTTTAGCAACAATATTTTACTTTTAGTAAATATTGAATATAGGTATTTTTATAAAATATTGAAACGTACATTAATTAAATTTGGTACGTAATAGTAATACAGACATATCAATAATTGTGTAATGACAAAACTGAATCCTTGACATAAAGTTTACGAGCAAAGCAAAATATTTTCATAGGATCAAGTTCCCACCATAAACCGAACACTTTCACATACAAACACGGCCCAATTTCACACGTCGTAAAATTATCGTAAACAAGACAATATGTATGAGCCTGTAGTTTACAACTCTATCGAATAATATACCGAAGTATCTATGAATTAAAATTAACATAAATTAAATAATAAACGGGCTTTTATATGATTTACTACATATGATATGTAAATTTGAGACATTTATACATATATTTTTTGCATTATTAATGAAAAATTTACGTTTATTTTTTATGGAATATACTTAATAAGGTACCTATCTATCCTATTAGTCTAATACATAATATTACGTAAATGCTAGTAATAAAATGTATTCACATACAGTTATATGGTAAAGGGAATGCGCAGAGCAAACCGAAAAAAAATAATAATAGCGACTTGGCAAACGCTGCCAAAATATGGACCAAGCGCGGATCCAGGGGGGGGGGTCACGGGGTCATGACCCCCCCCCTGGGCTAGGTCCACGACCTAAGTGGACCACTAATTTAATATTAACTTTTTTAAATTAACAAATTAATACTGTTCAACATGATGTTTTTATTGAATTTTGAGACATAAAAGTAATATTATAGAACAATGAAATCAATTACAAACGGTAACGGAAGAGAATATAACAAAAATTATAGAAAAAGTTTATTAGGGTCGACCTGTGGTCGTAATTTAAGGACAAAAAACAGGTTTTTCGATTTTTGAAAAAATCTATAACTGCGGAATAAAGTGTAATGGTAAAGTTGTATGTAATTAATTTTTTTTCTACAACTTTTGCAATTTGCTGTTACACTTTTCACACAAAACCTCAAATATCGAAATATCCCAGTTCGTGGATAAGACATAAAATAGCAAATTTTTTTTTAAATGAACAATAGAAAATACAGTCAAATTACAACAAAAAATCGGCCAAATGCGCGTCGGACTTGCGCACCGAGGACTCCGAGCAAACATATTTTTTCATTATGTTGTATCTTACAATTTTGTTTAAAGGATTTTTTTCTTTATCTGTGCTTGTAAGTGCTTAAGTCGTTGCTTTTAACCAAATTTCAAGACTGTGTTCACGGGAAGTACCTTGTAGGTTTTGATTGATGATTCCCTTGCAAGTATAGTTGCGAATTACAGAATATGCGGCTCTAATTGCTTTTTTTTCAGATTGCGTTGACATAGAATTTGAATTAAATAACAGATTTAAGTTATTATAGACCTGAGTTCTGATGTGAATATCAATTAAATACATGTACGTTCATAAGTAAAGGGATTGTAAGTTTAAAATTATTTAAAAAATATATTTTTATTTAATTTAATTAAATAATTAGGATTTTCGCAGTTATTACTACATCTGTGCTATAACACGATACTTTTTACTCAATTTCAAGACTGTGTTTACGGGACAAGTGCTCCCTGCAGGTATTGATTCCCTTGCTAATGTCGAAATCCTACGGTCTACGGTCCCTTGATGCTGTGAAAAATTCAAACGTTTTAGCCAACGCAATCAAAAGATGCAGCTGTAAATGCTGAAATTTTTCGCAAAATTCGACACTCCCTAAGAAATCAAAACCTACAGGGTAGTTCCCGAGTACACAGAGTCATGAAATTTAGTACAATCAAACGTCTTATAACGCAGACTAGCTTACCACCCGCGGCTTCGCCCGCTTTCTCTAAAACCTTATAAATTATATACTATTCCCCTTGAATCACTCTATCTTTAAAAAAAACTGCATCGAAATTCGTTGCGTAGTTTTAAAGATTTAATCATACATAGGGACATAGGCACAGAGACAACGACTTTGTTTACTAATTGCGAAAAGCATGAATTTTTCCTTAGATTATAATATAAAAAAATATTTTTAAAATTTTTTAACTTAGGTACAACCCTGTTACTCATGAACGCTGTATTAACTGACATGTATTAACTTGATATTCATACCAAAAACTCAAGTCTATAATACCTTTACGCTATAATAAAATCAAACTTCTATGTCAACGAATCAGAAGATACAGCCGTAAATGCCGAAAAATTTCGCAAATTTCGACATTCGCAAGGGAATCAAAACTCAAAACCTACAGGGTACTTTCCGTAAACTCAGAATCTTGAAATTCGGTACAAAGCAACATCTTATAGTACAGATACAGGAATAATTGCAAAAAATATATATTTTTCAAGTTTGTCTGCCTGTTGTTTGTGTTTTGTTCCTGAGAAAAAGGGTCTTGCCCTTTTTCTCAGGAACGCGTGGAGGTATCAATCTGAAATTCATACCGAATACTCAAATCTACGGTTCCTTAAAGCTGTGAAAAAATCAAACTTATAAGCCAACGCAATCAAAAGATACTGCCGTTTATGCTGTAAATTATCGCAAATTTCGACATTATCGCAAGGGAATCAAAATCTATAGGTATTGTACTACTTCCCGTGAACACAGAACACAGAGTTCTGAAATTTGGTTAAAAGCAATGTCAGCACAGATGGAGGAAAAATTGCTAAAACATACATTTCATGCTTATCAACATTCGCAAGTGTTGCCAGGAATCAAAACCTACAGGGTACTTCCCGTGAACACAGAATCTTGATATTTAATCCTTATTTAATAGAAACTTACGTCTTATAGCACAGATAAAGGAAAAATTGCAAAAAGCATAAATTTAATATTAAAACATATAAAAATGTTTGTACGGAACTCTTGGTTCGCGAATCCGACTCGCACTTGACCAATTTTTTTTAAATCTACGTATCAATTAAATTACCAAAATATAGCTTTTGAAAATTGCCCACGTCTATGTGACCCCCCCCTGGCACTAAGGCTGGATCCGCCCTTGATATGGACTTTGATATCTCCATGCCAATACAAAAAAAGTTAAAATATAAGTGTTTCTTAGCTTCTGGGCAAATCGAAAATTATTTAAATTGCTACCGTTACCCATTGTTTACAATGTAAACTTTACATAGTATGATATAGCGTTTAAATAGTTACGAAAGTGGAACACAATTTTTTCAAACAATACGCCTTTCCCATGGCAGATGTTGAAACTGCATGTGTTTAATGCGATGGTCTTATCATTTTGTATTAAATAGTTTTACACAATAGTTTTAGCAATCCAATTTGTATATATACTTTCTGAATTTGAATAAAACTTAAGTTTGTTATGACATTATTAAGTAACTTTTCAGAAGCTTTTCTTACAACAAATAATTATTTTTTGCTGACAGAGCGAATACCTAATGTCTGTGTGAATATCTTTTATAAATGATAAAAAAGATAGCTAAATCATTTAAAGCTCAGAACGGTAATCATAAAATTGCTCCATTATAAATCGTTTTCCCTAAAAATTGATGAAATATAAAATAAATTGACAGATAAAAGGGAAAATGAATCACGAAGCGAAGACTTGCTTAGTCAGCAGATGTTAATAAAAGTTCTCTGAGGAAGATGCATGATTTTCAAATACCTTGTAAGGTGAGGTGAAAGCTGTAAACCCAATAATATTGGTAAATGTTTTGAAGATTAAAATTTCCCTTTTTTGTGAGAGTAATTTATGTATGTTTATCTCTTTAATATGCAATTAATTTGTTATATTTTTAACTAAAATATATTTAAATCGGTTCAGCTTTAGAGTTTATAATTTCTACTATCTATACTTTATAATAAGTCAAAATAAAAATGAAAATGATACATTCTTAGATTACAAGATACATTCATTTATCATATTAAAAATATTAACCGGTAAGTTATCACACCTGTGTAAATATAGAAGATTCTTTGCGATTTCTTGTGCATTATTAATTCAGATGTTCTCAAGGATCAATTTCAACAGCAATAAAATGAAATATTATCTACTACACGAATACGAATAGTGAACAAAAACGATGACATTTAATATTTATATACAATTATGTATCACAATCTATGGACACTTATCAATGTTATAAAGTTAAATATTTTTTTTGTTTGTTAAAATTGAACCCACTACTCGATTCACAGTCAGTCTTTACCCAGCAACAGTCTTTTCTTTATCCCGCAGACGAAGCCGGGGCATGCGGCCAGTATACATAGATCATAATTTTATAAAATATCGCATATTATATCCTCCTTTCGATTTTGAGTCATCAAAAACGATTGGAAAATACACTATGACTTATTTAGTGCAAACAAAACCAAAAAATCACATATTATCCTTATTTCTTTAAGTTATCACTTATTCTTGCAAATACTTCCTTTGTTCATAAAACTGTAGAATAAATTTCAATACTTGCATACAATTAATTTTTTATACAGAGTAGATAAAGACGATTTCTTTATCTTTCATTATTATAGAATGAAGTTTCAATCAACTCTCTCTTGTACGTATTTTTCTCTTTAAATTATTTTTCGTATTTTTTTAGCTTATCAAATATCAAATAATATGCATTCAATTAACTGACTCAACCCCGAAAAACAAGCGACCGACTTATTGTTCTTCTTAAAAGAATTCATGCGTACGCAACCGTTACAAGACAAAACAATAGCGTGTTCATAAATCCCCAAGTCAATACAATAAATACAAACACATCATTTAGTGTATCTTGTATCTTGTTTCTTCTCACGCTTTTTTTCGCATGATCTCTAATGAGTTTTGCATGACTAAGGCGGGTGAAACTCAGAAAAAGCCATTAGGTTTCACATTGGAAAGCGTTTCCATAAACAACGTTAATTATTGTAAAAACTGAGCAGTTATTATTATAATATGTGCATACGGTATGCGGTCGGAATGTTATTATAAATCCATTTGACCAGAAATTGCTGATATTTTCGAGGAATAAACATTAATTTTGTCATTACAAAGATGTGTATAATGCTAAGTTTGCATACGCTCAACTTAATTGAGATGGCACGTCTACAGTAAAAAATAATAATGTGTCGAAAGCTCAGGAGTTTATTTGTAGCAATTATTATAACTAAAAAAAGTTTATTTTATCCAAGTTCGTATTTAATTTCATACATTGTTTGTTATTAAATAACGGGCTATGGCGAGCTTATTTCAGAGAACAAATTATTATTGTAACAACTTACATTACAACTTTTAATTTAATGTTATTTCCAGCAAACACGTAAAAGTCTACACCACATATTTCAACCATAAAAACATAACGTTTCTCAATAATTAGCATATTCTAGAACAACACAATCGCTAGAAAATTTGATTGGCCATTAAAAGTTTTCATTCATTTGCGTAACCATAGTTACAAGTTTTATGCAATTCCATTCGAGTTTTACAATCGCAATTAAGATTTACATATAAAAGTGTTTAATGTTATAAAATAACCGTGATATGTTGTATTATATAAGAATCCATTCATTTGTTCGCTCAGATAATATTTATCTTAAATACACTCTTTGTTTGAAATAAACGAAATCATTCCGCTTTCGCTTCAAGAACGAACCTGATTTTTATTATAATTTGTTGATACAATAATGGAACGTATTTTGTATAGAATACGAAATTATTAAATATATTTTATTTGCACGTAGGATAACTATAAAGTATAAAGTTTCCTTCATAACTTTGATTTTCGCGAGTCTAGTTATCGTGAAACAAAACAATGAAATATCACGTACAAATGTCAAACTGAGATGAGTTTGCAGAAATCAAAGGGGACTTAAAAGCTATTAAAATCCTGCAATTTTTAACAAAACCAACGAAACTAAATAGCATCATGGCATTTTTTGTACACATTTTTAGGTAAACTGGAAATATAATGTTTAAGAAAATTATTAACTTCACTTATGTAACATTTTATCTATATAAATAAAAATGAAACCCGTTTTCCTTGGTCACGGCATCACGCGTGAACAGGTGGACCGATTTCGATAATTCTTTTTTTATTATATTCCTTGAAGAACGAGGATGGTTCTTAAGTAGAGAAAATGTAAATATGTACCACGGGCGAAGCCGGGGCTGACCGCTAGTAATTAATAAAAAACGTACTCGTTACGTACGACTCACAATGCGAAATCAGTTTTTATTTTATTTGAAAGTGTAAGGTACATCAACTTGAATTAATTATAACTTCAATAAATCTCTTTGATATTGTTAAGTGCTAACAGCAATGACATTATGATACAACTTGACCTAGGGCACGATATAACCTAATTCTCTATTCGACAGCGTTGCCAGAACGTTACTTTTGAAACATTTTACGTTACTTTTGACCCTCCAATGTTACTTCCATGTTACACGACACAAAATGTTACTTTTGCGTTACTTTTTAGATTTTCTGTTGTCTGTTTTTTTTTCAGCATTGCCAGTCGATTATTCGATGAACAGTTGCCTATTACAAGCCGTGCAAAAACATATAAAATGGTCAAGGAACGTATTTATTTAAGTGTTATTTTATAAATAAATTGCCATAATAACGTATTTCGCCAGTTTCCACAATAAAAAAAGGTAATGTTACTTTTTGGTCAGTGTCGTGTTACTTTTGACTATCTACCACTGGCAACACTGCTATTCGATAGAACAATAGTTGTCAGAAGCCACAACTGAATTGACAAAAGCATCAACTAGCAATCTGTTGCTTTGTCAACTTTGATAGACCCTTTGTAACATAACTTTCTATATAGTTAGTTTAGATAAGAATTTATAGATAGAATGTAGTTATGATTCAATATTCATTAAGATAGGAATACAAATTAAACGAACAAATGTTATGAAATTATATACAAATTTATAAAATGTTACACATTAGCTAAAAGGGAATATTTGCGCATAGGTACCTAATTATGCAAAAACTTTGTGTGTTTGTGTATAATTTAATTGAATCATTTTACACACCATTCCTTTTACTAGTTAGGTACGTGTTATCAAACGTTCTAAACGCATAATAACTACATTCGTGTCTGAGCATACATTTATCGAGCACATCTTCAAAGTTCAAACAAATCACCTTTCAATTGACAGATAGCCCTGTACACGCGTGTCGAATAAGGAACAGTTAAATTCAATACTTTCCAATATACATACATTTTCGTGACAGACTTCGTTGTTTGTGCTACATTCATTCGTCGCGGACCATTTCCTTACAAGAGAAGATGCGTTCACGCATCGGAATCCGTTATTTGAGCTACTGTTTATTTTAAACAGCTTTCTGATACAAAACTATACTTAATGTTTATCGTATTTATTCTATAAATACATATTATGATTGTTAATGAAATGTGTAGGTATAAGTGTAGTTTACCAGATTAAAATGTCATATATATTGGACATCAATACGAAATTTTGGGAGCGGCAAATGGGTTCAATAGGCTGCCATTATGTGTATTCAATGTGTACTGTAATAAAAGGCAAACACGTAATGTTTAATGTTTTACGTAGTAAGATAAAAATATCGCGATATTTTTACAGCCGAGTTTGTAGGTTTGTATGAGAATTTATTATGGGTATAGACTATATTGGGAACCGATTGCGAAATAAAAGAATGCTCGACCTTTATTTATAAAGTGAACTAAATATAGCCTAAAGTACTTTACAATGATTTATGTTTAGTGTTGTAGTAAATCAAATAAAAGAATATATACAAAAAACATCTAACTATACTAAAATTCCAAAAGGAGTCTGCACGTGAACAACAAGTGAACTTATAAGCGCTATATTATTGTCCAATATTTACTTCCAACAAGTATCGCCTTAGCGAATCTGCTGCACTATGCATAGTCTACTAGTTATGATTCTGTGATAGTATAAAGAGACTTATACTATGCTATAAGTGTAAATAATCGGGTGCGATGTATTATATCATCCACATCAATATCACTTGATTTACTGAGACCATAAAACCATAATCAGGTCGTGGCGATTCATCACCGGCCTGTCAATGTTATCTCCCAGTTTTTGTATCATTACCGATAGTGCATTAACCTTTTTGCGGGTAAACTGTGATACGGATGAGAGCATATCATTCACACTTTACCTCTTTTCAAATTCCGTCTATTTATAACTTGTACTTAGATAAATACCTATACATTTTCCTCTCGACTTACGATTTAAAATATTTCTTTGTCGGTTGAAGTTGTTAGATTAGATTATTTAGTTGAAGTTATTATTGTTTCTTATCAAGATAGTCACGTTAACTAAAAAATAACATAGGAAGACATAGCAAAATACAGAATGATCCTAAAAAACCAGTTAGGTCCCATATTGCAACTTGTTTACTTACAAGCTAATGAATGATCATCAATTTACAGATCCGATTTTAAAGCTTCTAGCAAAAACAATAGAGATCATATATGTATAATGACCTGCTTATAAAAATTAAACACCGTCGATTTTAAATCACACATCATTAGATAAACAACAATAACCGCTCAAAACAAACTAGTTACCAAGAAACTTCAAATATAGTCATTAAAATTGTTTGCTCTCCTCTTTTCAAAACTTCAAACGAAATCATTTTTCCGAAACAAATTTGTTGGTTATATAAAAACTGCAGCATTCCACCGTTACAAGAAATCTATGTCAGGGTTTTTTATATATCTACATCATCAGATTGGTCTAATGTCAGCGACCGCTTGACAACAGTCAACAGAATTGTCATAGTGCCAAGTTGGGCACAATGTTTAGATGCAATTTTCTACGGGTTAATATTATTTCATAAAAAATAATCTATAACTAAAATTCATTGTTTCAATATTGGAACAAAATACAGTCAAATTGAGAACCTTCTCCTTTTTTTGAAGTCGATTGAGAAAGTAGGAGTGGTAAGACATACAGTGCTACATCATTAATAATAATAAGTCAAATACACGCTGTTATAATATGTAAAAACATTAGGCGGATAATGAACAAAACTATTAGTATTATAATGAGATGTATATTACCTAGTATTACGGACCAGAAAGACATTCAATGTTTTCAAGGTTAGCATAACTTTCAATTCATAGATAAATTCTCATAAATATTAAATAATTAGAACTAAATTCTATGGAGCAATAGGCAATAGAGCTTCTATTTATACTTCTCATATTTTTTGATTTAAACGAATTGAAGGAGTAGCCTGGTTTTTATATAATTTTACTTATATAATATAGACTGAGTCCATTTCACTGAACTTGTATAGAATTAGGTCATTTAAGGTGAATAAATCATGTGAAAAGGCGCTCAGAAAATTCTCAGGTATTCAGCGTGACCACGGGCTTCAATGGGCTTAAATACGAATCAAAATAATTTAATTAAGTACCTATACAATTTGTAATTCAACTCTTCAATATATTTAATTGATATAATTAATTAAATTTATCCATGCTCAATACATTGAAAACCCTTAATAAATTCATCGTAATTAAACTTCTTGAAATATTAATAAAAATCGTTACTAAAACTACTATCGATTCTGAGTTTAGAGAAAGCTTCTGTTTAAAGAATCGCAAGCTGTCACAAGGAGCTAAAAATTGTCCCGCTTTTTTCGAACCCTTATAAAAAAGAATTACTCCCATTGCTATCTATAATAATCGATGAGTTAGCAGTATATGAAAGTTGTTATGCAAAAATACGAAATAGGAATACTTTCCTTAGAATCACCCTTTATATTAATAAAATTTCACCCCAAAAGCTTGAGTATGGCCACATCAAATGTGATGGCATTGCGGTAATAAAAAAACAGGGTTGCCAATTGACAGAAATAAATAATAAATTCTACAAATAAGACTCATTATTCTTCATTACATGCGGAATTAGTCAAAAATCCAAATAATTTTTATTTTCTCTTCCTCCTTGTATTTTAAATTTTTATTCAATTATTAGATACAATAATCGTTCGCCAATTTCAATTCATTCGTAATTTAACATTTTATACACACTGTCTTATGACGTTATTAATATCGAAGAGAGGAGTCGTAAACTTTTTTCATTTAACTTCTTTAATTTGTTGTTGTTTAGGATAACCAAATTAAGATTTGCTTATCATAAAGAATATGTAATTTATATAACTCTAAAGAAACACAATTATGTAAACAATACCAATAATGCTTAAATATTTTAAATGTTACGACTTACGAGCGTTTATTATATTACTATTGTGGCAACCGGCAACCCTACAAACAGACACTCAAATGTAATTGGAGTAAAAATATTCGTCACGATTTGCGCTAAGCTGTAGCAATATTACGATTTATTTTGCTACTAATAATAATAATTTTCGCAAACTTATTTCTTTAAGTAGGTACATCCATAACAACTTTTTATCGGTATATTTTTGTACCATAATTCATATTCACGTAGAAATTGCTAAAAAATATCACGTAATTTTCAAATAAGTACATACCTAGTACATTTTAAACAAATGTAGTTTTTAAAGTAAAATTTCTTTAGGCATGTTGAGAGTAAAATTTTAAGGTCGCGTCATGTCATAGCTACCGTCATGGAGTAAAGCAACGATTTTTTTTTATCTTTGAATCTTGTCCTTAAAGTATCTTGCCAAAGAATATCGCTTCACTTATGACACGTATGCTCGGCACCCACCCTTTTTTCTGAGTGTAAAATTCACGAAAAATATAGGTAGGTACCACAGATCACAGAAACTAAAGGGTAGGTACCCAATCTTTTTTAAAATATAGACTCATGTCTTATAGGAATCTTATTTGTCTCATAAAATAATAATACACCAGTTATTACTCAATAATAAATGCAAGCGTTATATTCATATAATGTTACAAATTATCTTTAGAAACCAATCAAGATAAAAAAAGAATGTCATGATTGCGTTGATATCATTATAGTCACGAAGGCTTTCGTAATTGCTATCTCTACGTACCCAGAATATATATTTATAAATAAGTACTAATTCGATACTTTTATTCACTAATTATGCTGAGTTTCTAATAAACTACTCACATAATGCATAAATGCAACTGCATACTGCAATGCAATACTGTATCAATATGAAAACTTAACTGAGCTTGATAAAATTAGGTAGGTACCTATGTATTTTGGTATTTTTATATTTGTTAAATTATTATCTATATTTTATACTATTATTATAAAGCTGAAGTGTTTGTTTGTTTGTTTGAACGCGCTAATCTCCGGAACTACTCGTCCGATTTGAAAAATTATTTCGGTGTTAGATAGACCATTTATCGAGGAAGACATGACCAACAGGAGCGGAGCACTGCGGATAAAACCGCGGATCACAGATATTTAAGAATATTTTTTTTAACGTACTAAATTATTTTTCTATTAAAGGTACCTCATTGCTACAGTTATTTTTTATTACCTACAATTCATTTTCTTAACAAATAGTTAGTCATATAAATTTCACCAAATTCGGTCCAATCCACGTGTAAACGAGAAATAATAGACGCGGATTTAGAGAGCATTAAATTTTATAATTCCGCCACGAAATTGCAAGGGACAAAGCCATAAGTAAATTTGCATAACCTAATTTCGAATTATGTTCCCTGTTTGAGTAAAAGCCTTTACTCATAACGGTCACTTGGTACACAGGTGGTTCATTTGCCTTTACTTGAAAAATTACAGCCTTGCCGAGAGAAATAATAACTGGGCGAAAAGATTTATTGAGTAACCCTTTCTTCAATTTACTTTTTATTACGACCTGCTATTACGTGTTCTAGGTAAATATACGTGATGTGAGTACATATTATACTTAAAGTATATAATCTTATATCTAGACTGCCTATATATTCTCAGACACGTAATCAGTAAATGTAATATGAATGAATGTGACAAGAAATATTTGTATTTTTTATTTATGGCATGCCGCACCGCAGAGAGAAAATATGAATTAAATTGACAGTAATTATTAATAATAAACAATAACATCAACTATTTCAGTGGAATTATTACAATTTGATAAAACGTGGAGGTTATTTCGGTTTTATGTTATTATTAAATTAATAAATTCTTTACAAATGATGACTCGAATCTGAAATGTTCAGTTTCATAAATAAAGTTAAATAAGAATTAATGTTTAATAGTTAGGTAAACCTACTTGCATTATATTTAAAAAAGTTAAAATCATCCAAGTCTAAAAGAATCGGTTACATACAAACATACAAGCATAGATATTAAAAACATACAGGTGAATCTATGTATGTTTGTATTGGCTGGTTAATCTCACAGGAGTATTCTCTCAAGATGTAAACTTATCCGACTGAGAACATCTAATTTTAATAGCCTTGACACAAAAGTGATGTTTACATACATTTCATTAGCAAAACGAGTTCTAAAACCGCAGGTGAACGTCACTAGAGAGGAGACTCAGGTGAACCGGACTTTGCCAAAAATACCACTTAACCGTTTCTCTGTTACTCATGTTTACATAACTGATAGTAAAATATGATTCATGTGATATGACAATATCTACAGACGACTTGCGACAGTTCAACGATATCTTATTAACATATTATCAAGTTTGAATAGGCCATATAAATTCTATGTTATTGTTATTTCTTTAGAAATTTGCGGCACGAATTAAGGGGGGGGAGGGGAGGGAAAGGGAGGGGGGACGTAAAGGGAGACCCCCTATAAAGTGGGGGGGTGCGGAAACCCCCCCTTCTATTTTATTTTAATTTTTTTTTGAGATTATATTTATAAATGTAGTTAGAAATATATCGAAGATTATGGGCTTTCTTGACTGCTCCGGCGCTGCAGAACGTGGCGCTTGCCCCCGTGTACCTCGTTGCAGGCAGGAGTCTTCACTCGCCTTCGTAGCTTCGGCTTTTTGGTCGCCAAAGGCGACCAGCCTCAGCCACTCCGGCTCGCTTGACTCTGCCTGCTCCTCAGCACACGCGGGCGCCACGCTCCTCCGCGCCTCCGACTTTTTTAATACACTCTAGTCATCTAGTGTATGACAGACAAGTACCACGTGGATTCGGGGTGGACAGATTCGGTTCTGTTACTAACAATTTGTGTGCAATATACGTATACAATAAAAAAACATTTATTAATAATTATTTATTCAAATCTTGTATACATGTTTGATACAATTTACAAGGGCAATGAATGGATCCATTTTATTTTTTTCCACCCAGCGTCTCCACATATTATATTCTTTAATAATATCATCGAAGTTTGGGTGGTTATAGTTATCTTTTTTTAAAAATCTTTTTACAACACGCCACTGGGACTCAATTCTTTGAGTATGAGTCCCATCAGGGGCAACAAATGGGTTGTCTGGGTCTCAGTGATTAACTTTTTTATGAACATACCCATGTTGCCCCAATCATATACTACTCGCCAATAATCCGTATGATTTGTTGTCCCTCAGCAACATACTTTTGAATGAACTATGAAGGAACTATGGTTTTTAATGTACATTTTGACATCTGTTATCTCTTTCAAACACAATTCTTGTAGTTTTGTCAATGTAACTCAAACAATTTTGAACATAACCTCAAAAATTAAAATTAAGATTTCTCTGTAATTACACGTTTCCGCACGAAAAGCCGCGTATGTTTCGGGGCATTATTATCGATCGAAAAAAATTAAAATCACGTCGAAATTCGTGCCGCAAGTTTCTAAAGTCAACCCTTGTTATTTGTTGCACGTGAATAAAATTTCGAACAGTTTTCCATTTAGTTTAACAATAAATAACTACAAAATCTAATTTCTCTGGCGCATATCAAACAGCTGTTGCAGAAGTCAGTATTGACATTTTAATAAAGTCAGTGCAATTTGTCATTCATGTACCTAGGTACACATACATGAAAATATGAAATACATTTATTTTCAAGTTTCGAAACATTTAATCACGTTTATAGTTGACATTATTTATTATCGGCTCACCTCTTTCTGTTCAGTGGGAGTACTGGACCTGACTCCTGTCAAATCTTTCCACCTAAGCACCCCCATGACTGCCTGTCGCACCCACGATCCCCTACGCCCGGTCCTCCCGTTGGAAAGTTCATCAACAACACCACACAAAACTGTATTCACTACCAATCCCCTACCACCACCATCTTTTTCACTTTTCAGCGCCACTTCGCTGCTTATCGGTAACGACCGTCTCTCCCTCATAAAGCCAGAATGTTTTTTCGAATCAACAATTTTCAACGTCTGCCGAATCGCATCCTCGAGTCGCACGCGTCATTAATCATCATAAGATCCAGCTTCAAAGAACTACGTAAATCTCGCGGTTAATCGTTTATTTTTATTATCACTTTTCGGGTCACCCAGCTGCTCGTGCCCGGAGCGGCCGAGAACTTTTGCAATTATTTACACGCCTCAGGAAAAACAGTCCCAAAAATGTGTCCCAGATAGCTTTGTCCAAAAATGCTATTCACGGCGACGTTAAAACTTTCACTTTGCACTGCCGTTTTCCCTAGAAGTGGGTTATAATTTCACGTGTATATGCATCCAACAAACTTTGTTTGTTTTGATTACACAATAGTTCTTCTATATAATATTTCCGTTGCACTTATCGGTCGCTGAATAGTTGATAACAATCAAAACAATAATAATATAGGATCACGTACGGACTTCCGAAACTGTCAAAACACGAGCGAAACGTGAGAATCAAGATAACGAGCGATACGACCACACTCTCTGACGTTCGAAAACGGAATGGAAAAGCCGACTGCCGAAAGCGGCAAAGCGCGTGCCAGACGCAAGTTGCTACATATGCAGCAAGTCACCAACGGTTCAGTAATGACGACCCGTCTCTGTCTTGGTTACGGCTTTTCTTTACGTGCGACAAGGAAAAATAGATTACCACAATACCGATGCAAGTTTTAAACAGGTGATGGATGCATTCGGCGATGTCAAAAAGTTTGCAATTTAATTTATTCGAATACAATTTAGTTCCAAAATATTGAAATCTTAATTGCAAATATTATATTCTTAAATAAACAAAATCTATTTAACTTTTAAACTATTATTAGGTAACTCTATACCGCAATTGAACTTTAAAGAAAAATAAAACAGAAATTATTAACTCTTTGTTTAAATGTTTTAACAATTATAGTTTGTTATAATAATACATCACTGCAATAAAATCTATTTACCTACATCATTAATTAATTATTTATTGTTTTCTAATGCCTCCAATTTCGAGCCTAACTTAGCTGAAAACTGTACCTAGAGTTATAGAGACATTTCAATAACAGAAAGCTCGTATTCCAAGAAAAAAATTAATATGCAATAATTGCAAGCGCCAAAATGAAAGATGGCAGCCATTTGCATGTAGGAGTGGCATTCGCGTGGGAATATCCGGCGTTCACCAGACCATAACTACCTGGTGGAACAAAGATTCAACAGGTGCCAGGAATACAGCTGCTTCCGAAGCCCAAGGAACCCAAAACCTTTAGGAAATCTATCTAGTTGAAAGAATGAACATCTTTGTCAGAAGGGAAGGATGTGGGAACCGTAGTAAGGCTGCACTTCCTAGAGGAAAGGATCGTAATGAAAATTAGTATTAAATTACTTTATTGTGGTAATTAGTCGGGGTGTTATTGTAAACTGTTTTTATTTTTAGAGATTTAATTTAAAGGTAATAAGAAGGTTTTGATAATATCTTTCTTCGTAAGTAGGTAAGTATGTAAGTACATCATTATTTCTATAGGTAGAGCTTCAGCTATGACTTATTATTTGATCGAAACACACACGTAAAAGAAATTTGAATACACTATGGACAAAAAATTATATTAAGATTTTAATTCCAAAAAATATGTCGCGTATTTTGTACACTGTGAACTTTTAAAAAGTATCAACATCAGTAGTCAGTCAACTGTCAAATAAAGGGGACTGAATTTATGTGATATTCATACAGGAATAAAGATAAAATCGTATCTCTATAATATGTTACCGCACAAAAGTTAAATCCAACAGAATGCCAACTACTAACAAATAAATAAATAATGTGGTTAAGTCACGTTAAGTGAAATTCTGTGTGTATTTTGTGAGCATTTTCCCAATGAGCTTTTAATTAGAACGTCATTGCAATTTTATTAAATGTTTACGAATTGGAAAGTAGAAAAGATAATAATAATATCTACCTACTCGGTTTCATCTAACTCTTGACAGTCAGGTAATAACAATAAAGTAGACATATTTGAAATTTTGTCTTAGTACCTTATACCTAATACCTATGAATAAAGATACAATATCAAATTAGCCAGAACTTCACATACAATACAATGTAATAAATTAAAAGAGCAACCAAATATTCCGGCATCATTTGGCATTAAACAGTAACATATTATGATTTTACTTGTGTTTTAAACATTCGGTTAACCGCGGGGTAGCAAGGGACGCTCGCAATCCCATTTAAAGCCATCTCATATTACGTCAGAAGCAAACACTAGAATTTCAAAAGGAAACGCAAATGAATATGTTAAATTAATAGTGTTGTGCATGTTTATCGATACGACTGTCTGCTGTGATAACTTTTTTTTTTGTACAATGTATTATTAAACTTTAATATGATTGAAATAATGTAGGTAGTCAATAAGTACGAATTATGTATCGTTAATATAGTAGTAATTACATATACCTATATCTGTAGAAATAATTGATATAGAAAAATATATCAATAGTAGAAATTAAGATGAACGGAAAACAATACACGAAGAAGGAAGTGACATTACTAATTGTGAAAATGTGTATCTTAATTCTACAAATTGGACGACTTATTGTTCCTTATTTATTATTTCGCGATATTTCTACTGTACTGATTAATTAGTTCCATCATCTCAAAGGAAATAAATACACACACATACTTCCTCAAAACGCAGTATTCAATACATCTGTCTATACAAATGACACTATATGTCACAATGCATAGAATACGAAATTCTATTAACTGTGACTATGCAGTTCTTAAAAGGATAAACGGACATAAAGTTTTGCATATATAATGTGAGTTACAGATTCTATGGAAACATTATCGTGTATACTTTGTTTAGTTTTAGTATAACAGTTATGTAAACAGATTAATTATTTAGAGAATAATGGGTATTCTTCATCATACGTCATTAATGTTAATGGAGTGATAGATACCCATATTATTCATAGCTGAAATTAAAATACAATGCAACTACAACGTAAACAAACGCGTTATTCATAGACAGTATTTATGAATAAAAATTAAAAAAAATAAATTAATATATAAGTGACTAATATACTCAGTTTGTGAAAGTATTGAGCATTCTTTAAGTACTAGCGGTCCACCCCGGCTTAGCCCGTGGTACATGTTTATGTTTTCTTTCCATAAGAACCATCCTCGTACTTCATGGAATATTATAAAAAAAGAATTATCGAAATTGGTCCACCCGTTCACGCGTGATGCCGTGACCAAGGAAAACGGGTTTCATTTTTATATAGGTATATAGATTAGTTCTGGAAGTGAAGCCAAGCTTCTATGAACTAGTAATAAGCTTATGACGTAAGTATTTTAAAGTAAAATACAATAACTACAAATACTAATTTCAAGACTATTACATTAATTAAAGTAATATAATATCATATCGAACGGAACTCAGATAAAGGTAAGTTGAATTTAATAAATAATCCTTTGCGAACATACTCCAGACTCCTATATTAACCAAGTACCTATAATAATAACTATACCTACGTCGTTTATAATAATCAAAACATGTATAAAATTCCACCCTTTTAATACGTGAAGAAATAAAATTAGTGACTCTATTTTTGAACTACATAAATTATACAGGTATATTCCATATCATGACAAAAAATATGTAATCACTATGAATTACGTTTTCTAAATAAGTTGGAGTAAACAAAATTATTAACGATACTAAAAATATAGCTTCCTAGAAATTCAATCCCTGGTACAAAATTGATTTTCTCACTTGACAACTAATTTCATAGCATTTTGTATATTACATAAAACTAATCAGATATTTACGAGTAATAACTTAGTAAATAATAAACAGCTTACAAGACGCAGTAAAAACCTTATTAAAAACTTTCCCTAGCCTATCGGCAATACGCATAATAGTTATAATAACCTATTTTCTCGCTTATAAACTGCATTCAAACCGCAGTTACCGTTTTCTCTTTCACTTTTGCGTTACTGCAATTTTCAGAGCAATTTCTCTATAAATATAGAGTTTGTTTGTTTAAACGCGCTAATCTCAGGAACTACTGGTCTGATTTGAAAAATTATTTCCGTGTTAGATAGCCCATTTATCGAGGAAGGCTATAGGCTATTATCACGCTAAGACTATAGGAGCGGAGCACTGCGGGTAATACCGTCGGGGCACAACTAGTATTGTAGGTATAGGAAGGAAAGGAGCCTCAATCTTAGGGTAATAAGCATTACAAGCTACCAATAACTAACCAGTACAATTAGTCGGAATGTCATCTACTATTAGATTGGATTTAGATAGGTATATATTATGTTGGTTCAGAGGAAGGATAGAATAGGCTGCACAAATTGCCATATTCAAAATTGAATTTAGCAGTATGTAAATGTAAATATGAAACTAAACTGAATGAGCAAAATCCATTGGAGTTGTATGATGAATAAAAGCTAGATAATAAGTACCTAATTATAAGATCAAATTGTATAAACACAACATTCAATTTAAAACTTGAATGAAGATAATATATAGTTTGTTAAGGCTTTGTTAATTGTATGGTCCATTATCAATTAATTATAGCACAGCTATTTCAGCTTTTACTTTCTATAAATGAACGTGAATATACGAGTGAGCTTTTTTTACATAAAAAGAGAGAAAATTCTCACAAATGAAATCTTATTAAAGATTTTTTTAGACCTGTCGTATAGAATTTATAGGAGCATAATAATTGAAATTCCGTACACTATTTTGAGCTCGTCGCCCGATTATAAACATAATTAATTATCTTAATTGCCCTCTTACTTTAAGCTTCATAATAGTGCTCTATAAATAATCGTAGCTTTCATGTGATGCGTTTATTTATTTATTTATTAGGTTTACCAGTAATTGTTACACAAAATAAACAAGTATATATAAAATTAATCTTAAAACTAAGTGTACAATTTAAGGTAGGTAAACACCACATGCATACATTTAAATTTTAAAAGGTTTTATACAGGAAACAAAAAATACATCTAAAATCTTAAACTAAGTGATGGACAAGGTACTTAAATTTATTTAACCTAAGGGAGAACATATCTAGATCTTTAGCAAATTCATTGTAAATTCTACAGAGTCTAGGAATCGGAGAACTGGAACCAAGGACAGTCCTACGTAATGGGGGAGATAGAAGGTTAACGGGATTTCGGGGATATTTAAAAATATCCCCGAAATAAAATAAAATAAAATTTAATTTTTTTTTTGTCTATGGTAGAGGTTTTATTATTTTGACGAATGTTTATGAGTGGGTTGAACTTCGTCACAAATTGGGCGGTGCTTTGTTTATAAAATTTTGCGTAAGTAGATATTTTTATAACAAAAGAAAAATAGGGAATTAAATGTTTATTTGTACACTTAGAATGCCATAGGGCAAGGACAACTAGGCCACTCAGAAAAGGTCACATTCTAAAAGTATTCCAAATAAGTAAAACTAGAATCATAACATAAAACCTCAGCGGGAACTTAAATTATTTATCACTGAGAGATAAGGCCGTCTTATATACCATAATATACTGTTTTCTGTACATAATAGTTATAAGGTTCCTGTTATATTAAAGAGCAATAAACAAATAAATAAATACGATGACTTTGCAAGTGGATATTTTAGCTCGCGAAAACTTCCATTAATTCTCCATCGATTACAGAGTAAAACCAATATCAAATGAAGTGTGAGTATTACTAACTACTAACATAGTATGTATTTAGTTATCTGTGGTGGGTATTTTAGCGCGCGAAAAATTCCATTAATTGTCAATCGATTACAGATTAAAAAACTCAAATGACGTGTTAACATCGATATGGGATTGAGCGTGTGACGTAACTGCCGACGTCTAATCCGAAAGCTGATTGCATCGGAGGCTCGGTTCCGATGCAGTTTTGCATAGTCAAGATCAGGTTGGCGTAGTGACGTGCGCAGACGATGTCGATGTTTTATTTGGATTTTATTTGAGGTATCGAAGCCTTTATATAGGCATTGAATGTAGTCATATAGTGTATGTTAAAAGAATCACCAATCTATACTTAAGAGTTTTAAGTAAATGTTAATTAATTAAGCCGGTGATATATTTACATTTTATTTTAAAATTATCAATCTCATTTTATTATAATGCTAATTATTTAAAAAGGTTCCTAAGATTTGTTTTTACAACAGATTCACCCGGAAATGTTAAATCTACATTTTAATCGAATAAAATTAAACATAAACAAGAAAATATATGAGGAGAGAAATTTCTGCACGGACAGGTAGTAAACGCATTTTTTTGCTACCTTACGTGTATGGTATAGACAATTTTCTCCCACTTTAATATACGCTTACTTATTTGTAGAACCGGATATATTCTTACGTGCATTCAATAATAAAAAAAACAAACTACCAATGGAGTTCATATTTGTAAATTTTCCATAAACTTTCGGCGCATTTCTTTAGTTTATATTAAAGTTCTTGCACCAAACACCTTACTATAATTTACAATCTAACTGTTTAATTTTATCGTAAGCATTTACATACGAATGTATCATTAAAACGAATTTCACCTGATCGCATAGCATCCCTGTGAAATGATTTCGTAAGCGACGCATCACTTATGCAGCCGCATGCACCTCATTTGACGGTCGTTTTAACAGTCCTGTGCAGCACATCACTATGCTATAATTACATGTGCACTAAACCCAAAATATGCTTACGTGAGATCGGATAGATACAGGTCTCGTGAATTGAACAGAAATATGTAGAACTAAATTACATACATTCATTGAGATATGATAAAATATGAATATTATTGATTATTTGATTTACGAAACTACACTAAGAAAATCCCTGAAAGGACCTGAAATTTATTCCTTCCAAAACTACTGAACTGACTTGGATAAAATTTTGTTAACGCATATAGATATTTATCTCATGTACAAACTCTACTTTAAAAACATAACTGAACAATTTCGTCGCTTCCTTCTCTAACAAAGCATTTTGCAATTAACGCAAGAAAAGCTTGCAATTTATGCAAGAAAAGCTTTAAATTTTTTCAAAATTTTCTTTTCTCGGTTGCATTTCGTCGCCATAACACCGAGTTTAAAAGATAATACCCTTATTACCGGTAAAATATAACCGTGAAACGGTCTGCGCTGTTTTATTTAAGGTAAGCTCGCAAACTAGTCGAAAACATTTTTAATAGCTTCATAGTAGCGCTTGCCAAGGTATAATTTAAGCTGTAATCCGATTTTATAAGTCTACTAACGACAGAATATGCGGTATTTCGTTGCAGTATATTTGCTCAACTGTAATGTAACTAACGGCTTTCCTAGCCTCCATGTTACGAAGGCAATTGAATATGTTATGTATCCTTGCAATATTATTATAAGTTACTGCTTTAAAATTTGTTAAAGTTACTTCATTACAGAGAAGGCAGACTTTTTCAAGAGACATTATCAAGGCCTATTGGCGGCATATTAAATGGAGTTTAAAATTTACAATTCATAATACATATTTAATCATGTATAGTATAAACAAAATATTTGACCTAAAAATGTGTACAACGAATACTACGTCACAATACCACCAGACGAAACGTTAATAAAACCACGATGTTATAACCGTTAATAAGATGAATCACAACGACTCAGTAACTAAATTGCAACACCACATTGTATTCTATTCAATATAAATCCACAATCCACATCATTACATTCTATTGACCATTTAAATAACCTTTAAAATCGAAGGTCGATTGAGATCAGTAATCGAAAGCCATTCACGAATACAATATATTGAACTGGTATTGGGTATAAATGGAAAGAATTAAACCATTTCTATATGTAGGGCCTTTTAAATATCTGAAATACATAAAACACACAATGATTATTACCTGTTTATATCGATATTCCAATTTAACGTAGGTACCTAGTTGCTATACCTAAGATATGAACACGATACTATTGTAACTGCATATAACAGTTTCACCAATCACCTATTACATATATATTTCCTATAGTTACAAATACTTTTTTGTTTTATTTCCTCTTTTTATATAAGGATTTATAGTTTATTAATATTATACGAAATACCTTCATTTAATTAAAGGAAAATGTTATTTTATCAACGAAGTTCTCAAAAACTATATGAAAATATTTCTCGTTCCATTTAAAAGCTAGGTTAAAAGCCATCGTAATATGCACTTAGCACTGCTTATTTTTTCTCATTTTTTCAATTAAATTTTAACGTTTGTTAAAAAATTCTTTTCTCACTTGATATGTATTTTAGGTTTCGTATATTAAATAACTTCTTATTTATATTCAATAAAAGCTAGTAGGTAATAGGTAGGTACTATCTCTTACTATAATTTTACAATTCATATGAATTTTGCGTTATTCCTTAGCAATTACTAAACTTAAAATAAAACCTTTTTCGTGTTTTCCATAGGAACCTTCCTTGTGCCTTCACAGAAACGTTAAAAAATAGCCGAATTTTTCGAGCCGTTCTCAAGCTTTTACGCTTAGCAACATTTGGCAGTTCATCTATTTTATATCAGATCAATTTTAATGTGCCTTCTTTTCAACGAGACTATTGCATTGCAACGTTCAATGCTCTGTCGACAATTACCCCAAGCGAAACGGCAGGCAGACGCATTTGTGTCTGTTCCGCTGATTCTTTTATTTTATCAAGAAAACACCGGCATTGCGCTCTACATGACATGGGTAATTTCAATGGGGAAAGGATTTAACGGTGATGTATGGAGTTACAGGGAGGTTATGGAATGTTCGAGACTACAGTCTAGATTACGCATAAAGTATAATCTAGTAAGTTTTTGTTTGTTGCATGAATAGAAGACTTGCAAGAAGAATAATTTTGGTATATGCACAGTCTATTCTTATAGACTGTCCTATATACTTATACTAGTAACTAGTAGTATTAGCACAGATAATAGAACACAAGTTACTAGATAATTTAACTATGTATTAAGTTTGTTATTTACTTACTTCTATACTTTTCTTGTTCATTGTTTGTTACAATTCAACTCAAAAATACTCGATCGATTTTCGAATTCCTTTACCATTATTAAGTTACATCTTTACCAAGTAACATAGGCTATCTGTTAAATCCCGTCAATTCCGGCGAAGCAAGAACAAGCGGCTTGTAAGAAATAATTTAAAAGCGGAATATATTCCAAGTATATATTCGTAAGCCTTTGAAGTGAACGCTCAAAAAATTATTTTGGAATTTAATTAAAATATACATATAAGGTGATCAACATCATACGCAAGGTTAACACGCAGTACCATCTTTTTGTCCATAAAATATGCACATATGATTTTATTTATACGTAATATTTAATAAATATACTAGCGGTCCGCCCCGGCTTCGCCCGTGGTACATATGAAAAATAGATGTTGGCCGATTCTCAGACTTACCCGATATGCACAGAAAATTTCATGAGAATCGGTCCACCCGTTTCGGAGGAGTATGCAGACTAACATTGTGACACGAGAATTTTATATATAAGAAGATATATAATACCTAGTATCTCAATCTTTTGTTTATTTTACTGAACAAATAGTGATATTTAAAAATCATTGATCACACAAAAACATTTTATTTTTAACAACCATTAGCGAAGAAGCAATTATAAGGACGCAATTTATATAAAGCCCTAATAATCGTAATCTAAAACATCAAAGAACAAGAAACCTCAATTAAATAAACAATAAAACAGTGTAACCTAAATAAATAGTATCTATTTATTTGACAAAAAATAATTTTACGATATATTATAAATCAAAATTACTTTAGATAGGTAGGTACATATAATTTTAAACTCACTTGAATTCCAAAGAAGCAGCTACAAATATTCTCGACGTACATAATACACGTTTGTTCGGAAATAAAAATAAAATTGGTTTGAAATTTAAATGTAAGCACAGATTTTGAAGATTTTTTAACAATCTCAAGTAAAAGGAGTTAAATATGGACACGAGGTCGTGTGTCGACTATCTTCACTTTTACTTTAAAAACAAGTGTAATATGATAATTTGCTTCCAAGAAATAGCACATTGTCTTTTAGTTTCGCTTCTATGTAATGTAACAAAATATTTTGCATACACAAAAGCTTTGAATTGAACATTTATTTTAATAAACCGGGAATCGATAGGTTTACCTTTAAAAATCTAGCTTTTGTTTAAAAATTAAAATGCTTAAATGGTGTTAGCTAGCCGGGTTTTACCATAGGATTTATATATGCTCAAGAAAAAATAAAACAAACACACCATTTGGATAAGCATGAAAGTTATTTGGAATAACGACACCCGTAAATTAATGTAAATACCAAAACATACGAGCAAACATTTATTGTGTCAAAATAAAGTTTCCTGGCAACAGTAAAGCGATTTAATATAATGAATTATGTGCCAAGAGTCATTAAAACAGGGTCAGACCCATAGGCGCCTCGGAGTGGGCATTTAGAACTTATTTCATAAACTTCGCCTCGTGGCTCCGCCATTTCTCGAGTGGTCTTTGGGGTGTTGATCGTCATTTGAAGATAACGAGCGGAACACCAACTATTCGGTGGTTCTAACCTTTTCAACTATTTAAACTTTCCTTTTAAAACGCAAATAGAATAATGAATACCTATTCGGAATACGCACGAATACATGGTACACCAGAATATAGTTGTGGTATCTATGTTTACGAAGATACGTATGTACAGTGTACACTCTTTCTTATTTAACAGCAACAGCGAAAATTAAATTTTCAGATGAATACAATAACCTAAATAGCATTTATACTCAGGAAATGATAAAGATATATTAGGAGAAAATTAATAACCTTATTTAACAATCATTTCGGATACTTTGTGCTTTAATTTTGCTTTACATGACACATCGTATTTCCCTTTCCACGGAAATCCACATTAAAGAATATCAAAGAAATAAAACAAAGAAGTATAAAGATATTCAAGGAAATATTAATCACTAACATAAGTAAATAAAGAATATTCCTGTATTGAACTACGTCAATTTATAAACATTTTCTGAGAACACCGTACGTCTATAAGATAAACAATAAGATCGGAATAAACTTTTAAAAGTTAAAAGCGACGTCATGCCGATATGTTTAGTTAACTAATATATTAGTCACAATAAATATTTCCTTGTTATATTTCTAAACCTAGCCACCCAGCCAGACAAGAGCAGGATAAAAATTTATTTAATATTTATTAACCTTAGGGCTGATTTTTCAATCCTTAGTTACCTATAACTTATTCGCCGAAAAACGTATTAAACTACCATTTCAAAAATGTATTCTAATTGCCCGTATTTGACATTTCAAAAATGTATTCTAATTGCCCGTATTTGACAGTTTACAGGTGACATTTTAATATTATCGTGTAATACCTGTAATGTACTTTATTAGATGGGTAAGTTTTAACCAAGGTTTGAAAAATCTCGCCCTTAATGATGTAAGGAACGCGACGTCGACAGAAAATTACATGATTTTCCT
The DNA here is from genome assembly GCA_907164665.1 of Colias nastes. NCBI lineage: Eukaryota > Metazoa > Arthropoda > Insecta > Lepidoptera > Pieridae > Colias > Colias nastes. The sequence continues at coordinate 30,978 of CAJQZM010034176.1, forward strand.
TATTACTAGGGATGTAACGATACCGATACCGATACCGATATATCGGCCGATATAATCGGCAAGCCGATATATCGGTATCGCCGATTATAAAACAACCGATACCGATATCAAACAATTCAAAAAACCGCGCCCAATGAACGATGCGGGAGGCCGCCCGCGCATGCGCACTTTGTTTTTTGAAAAAACTCTACCAATAGTAAACTTTTATTAGGAACTGATTGTATGTGTATAACTTAAAGTTTAACTGACTTTGCAAAATAATAATACTAAAATAAATGGTTTTCTTGTTTTTTGATTTGGCATTGTTATTTAAAAGAATACGATTTACAGTTGAGTCTCTGTTAAATGTTGGTAACTTTTATGCATAATTCACTATTTATTTTTCTACCAAGCCATCGATATCGGTATCGGTATCGGTATCGCCGATATTTTATTACAAATATCGGTATCGGTATCGTATCGGCCAAATCATGTATCGTTACATCCCTACTTATTACCATAATATAACACATCGTATGATTTTCATCACGCTAAGCTTTTACAAAAATACAAAAGACCTACCTACATATTAAGAAACAGTCCAAATGTAGTAGAATTTAGCGAAAGTGTATCGTCGCTTTTAAACGCTCTTATAAAAGTTTAATTTAACAATTACACGTTGAATGAATCTGGGGGATTTAAACCCAAAATAAAATAATAATTCGTATCCGGAGGGTGCATGTTTAATATTACCACATATTGCCGAAACAGTAATATTATGTATTCTTTGTCTAAATCAAGGATAATATACATAATAACAACATTTGTAACTCATTAATATAAATTCGGTGATCATAATCTTAGCTACTGATGAATATTTATGTAATGTAGATTAAGACATAATAATTGTGACATAAATGTCATTTCCAAAATGCAGAAATTTGCTCTTTTTTGTAATAAATATAAAACATTTTTTTAATTAAGTATATCAATATTCAATGTCGCCTATTACATAATTACATCCGTTCAAACGCCTGACAATTAATATGTACAAGGTTACACAAAGAAATTCCTTCGCCGAAAAGCTATTTTGCCAAATAAAATTTTAGTTTCATACGAAAAAACTTTAATTTCATCCGAACTGGAAACGCTCTGTAGTACCTAACCTCATATTACAAAACATACTTTGTTTTTTCTGACTTATTAATTTCTCTACGCCTATTTATCTATGTTCAGAATGTCTGCAAACAATAATACTTCTACAAACGTATAATAATACCCCTTTGAAAGCTTTAGTTAACAGTTAAAGAATTCCAACCGTCAAAAATAAGTCCAACAAAAAGTTGAAGACGTCCGAACAATGGTCCGTAGACTGACAGGCCAGAGGTAATCTCGACATGCTCCGTTTACCACCCTCAGTTGCCTTTATCATTACATCGAACTTCCGCCAATTATTTCTATGGTAAATGGTAATGGTAAAAACGTTAGAGTTGACCCCAAGAAGCCGGTCGTAGAAAATCCGCCGTAAAATTGCTTGACCGACGAACTTGGCCTCTGCCGTTAACAATTTGTGAATCTAATTTTCGATTTATTCTTAGTTGGATGGTTTATTGTCCTCATTTTTTATCGAATAAGTAAAGATGCGACGATTTATAAAAGTAATAAAACTTTTAAACCCAAATTTTCCATACACTACAAATTTTAAACAAATTATTTGATTATACATTTCTCTTTCTTATACAAAAATTATATTTTATACAAAAAATTGCAAACGTTCAATATATCGATTAATTCATTATCGATTTGTAATAAAATAGGTACTTAACTTACCTGTGAAAAATACGGCGGCAGTACCGCCCTCTGGTCGTCGAGACGGGAACATTGTACTCGTTCTAGTAACTCGAAGAGTTCGTGTTGAGCGCGAGCGCCACCTGTCGCCGTTGAGCTCCATGGCGCCGCCACGTGTTGCCGCCTGGCGGAAGAAATGGGAACTAATGTAGTGTACGTTTTACTTTGTCAGTTTGTAGTTCAGAAGCGATATGATAGATGGCGCTATACTTTAGAGACCTAAGTTAGAGACAGTTTAAATTAATATTTTGATTTAGTTCTTGCTATCTTATATTTAAGTATTACAAATATTTAAAATAATTACCTATAAAATATTTAATTTTATGTAAAATAAAATAATCACGTGACGTTAAATGAAATTCCATTGAAATTCAGTTCAAATTTTAAAACCTACCATAGACGCCATAGAGTTATCGAGTGAATAAATCTACTTTTAACTTTTAAGTTTTAATCATTTGAAAATTCGACTCCCAAATACATTTCTTTTAAAAGATAAATAAAAAAGAATATAACTAGGTATGTAACGATACATGATTTTGCCGATACGATACCGATACCGATATTTGTAGTAATGTATAGGCGATACCGATACCGATACCGATATTGATGGCTTGGTAGAAAAATAAATAGTGAATTATGCATAAAAAGTTACCAACATTTAACAGACTCAACTGTTAATCGTATTCTTTTAAATAAAAATGCCAAATCAAAAAACAACAAAACCATTTATTTTAGTATTATTATTTTACAAAGTCAGTTAAACTTTTAGTAATACACATACAATCAGTACCTAATAAAAGTTTACTATTGGTAGAGTTTTTTCAGAAAACAAAGTGCGCACGCGCGGGCGGCCTCCCGTATCGTTCATTGGGCGCGGTTTTTTGAATTGTTTGATATCGGTATCGGTTGTTTTATTATCGGCGATACCGATATATCGGCTTGCCGATTATATCGGCCGATATATCGGTATCGGTATCGGTATCGTTACATCCCTAAATATAACAGATTTCTACAATAGTCGAGCATTTTCTTCACGGTTTGTTGCAAAGAGCAAAGAAGCTTCCGAGATTTTATATCTCCTTTTATTTACGTTCAAAGCAGTATTATGTCTTTGTGAATACAGTGGTATTAGATTGCCTTTATTATCATATGTATTTGTAATTATTTTATAGAATGAATACGAAGTAAGCAAGATAAGTACGATTTTTATACATAAAATGTAGAATTCCATAAAGATATGAATTCTTAATTTTAATCAAAATTATATAGATGTAATTATGCTACAATCAGTAATATTCAATGGAAGATAAGAATAATAAAAAAAATATTTCAATAACAGTAGACCGTATGTCATAGAGATTAATGTATCATTTTTGTACCGCCCAGCACGAGCCGAAATTTTCGAAATTTCAAAAGCTAATAAATGAGATCATTTATGTTAAGATAACCGGTTCATGTTGATACAG